>JAJPUD010009080.1:0-75540 GCA_023553655.1 Myrmecobius fasciatus
TCCACCAAGTAGTGCAAAGATACAGCTTGCCAGATGCTTTCCTACATTTTTTTCTCTTCGAACAGCAAACTATTTATGTTTTCATTTAATGACATAATGGCTTTAACGTAGTCCATTGTCTCAATTATTTTTTACCATCCGCTGTCTGTGTATCTCTTGTATATACAGGAAAATTTTAGTTAAAAGAAATAATCAAAGGAAGAAATAAACATCAGCTAACTGGGCAGCAACCCAAGACTGAGAACTGTAGCAAGTCTGAAAAGTCTCTTCTAACTGCAGTGGGCACAGTTGTGGGAGGAAATGAGCCTTAAAATCCGTAATTAATTCTTCCTTCAAAGACAATCAACAGGGTGGGTTTGACCACTTCGCCTTAAGTTTGGGGCCCTGTAAAACTTTTCTGTTCTGAGCACTCTTATATGGGCCCTTTATATAAAAACATAAAAATGATAATTAAGGGAGAAAAGAATGGAATCTTGCCTAGAGAGGATTATAAGTAAAAAATTCACTCAGCAAAATTTCTTCACAAGAAAGCACAGTTGCTCCTCTAAAAGGTATGTATATAAACCTTTGAAAGGAGCCATACATGACGACAACAGAAAACTATGCATTCATGACCAAGAAGGTGAAGGGTTTTTTTAAGTGTTTTGTTCCTCCCAGGGGTGGAAATGAAAAAAAGGTGTGAAGGTAGTGAAAGACCAGGTTTACATAGAGCTAAGAACCTGTGAGCTGACAAGTTTGTAGGACCTTGCAAATGTTTTCATTTGCAGAGAATAGAGTCTACACAAAATAACCTAAGTCACAGATAGCAGACAGTAGGTAGACATGCCAACCAGTGTACGTCATGAGTGAGAACTTGATTTATGATGGCAAATCCAAAGTAGAGAGCAGGGCCCCTCTCTTGGAAAATTGTAAAATTTCAGGCTTGCTTTTCTGCTTTTTTTTAGAAAACAGGAAAAAGTTTAAAGAAAAGTATGTTTGCAATAAAAAGCAAACAAATGCTTAAGTATTAGCTAAAACAACACACCAAACTCAAATAATTGATGTTTGTTTAAACACACATAGACATAGACATGCTGACATTTGAATAATATTTAAAAAAGAAAATGCATTGAAAGTCAGTAACACTGCTGTCTTAAACTGCTTGCTGCTGTCATTGTGGGAGTGTGGGCTGGGATCTCAGTTGGAATTCTCTACCTTTAAGTTGTTGGTTACTCTTGTTTTGTCAACACAGTTAAGTACTTGACCTTTCTCTGAGGCTCAGTTTCTCTTTTGTAAAATGGATATGGCAATCAAGTCTCCATCTCTCAGGGTTATTGTGATGTTCAAATGATATAACATATCTGAACCTATAATATTTGGGGTTTAAAAGGAAGGCAACATTGTTTGCCAGAGAAGGAAAGACTGGAATAGATTCCCTAAACATCTTTTGCTTCAGCTAAATCAAACCCCCTATCCCAATTTATTTTGTGGACTTTTTTCAGGAGTTGGTCTTTAGCCAACAAATGCTTAATTTATAATTTATTAATGCCCTTTGTAGTAAAAGATGCTAATTGCTATTTTAATACTTAAGTGGATCAGTGATCTCTCCAAAGGGACAGATCCCAATCTATCCATGATTTTTTATTCTGTGGGAATATTGTCCATGTTCTCCTAAAGGATATATACCTAATATGACAGAGGCCTGACTCTGGCTATTTACCATTCCTGTCTCTTATTGCATGAACTGCCTGACACCTTTTCCAGTGATAAAATTATTTCCTTTAAAGATGACCTTCCATGTTATTTGTTATTTTCCAGAGCCATTTCCTACCACCTTCCTCTGTCTAAACTACTCCTAAAACCTGGAATGTACCTGCTTTCTTATCTCTGCCTCTTGGAAAATCTAGCTTTTATCAAAGCTCAGCTCAAATGTCACCTCCATATTTAGGACTATTCCATTCCACTTCCAGTTGCTTATGTTCATCTCTACAAAAATACTTTTTTTATATATTTGATCTGTATTAACTGTGTACATGAAACTCACACAAGAATATAAACTTTTTAAGAGAGGAATTTATTTAATTAATATCTCTAGTATATTGCACAGGGTCTGGCATATCATAGGTACTTAATTAATGCTTGTTGAATGAATCAATGATCTGTGATTTTTTCTCTACCCACAAGACAGAACATAGTCTCTTTTCCACTTGGTAGATAAGTCATTGGAGAAGCAAATGGCAAATCACTCCAGAATTTTTGCCAAGAAAGCCCCAAAATAGAGTGATGAAGAGTTGGACATGATTGAAGTGACTGAACCACAACAAAGATAAGTTCTAAGGTACTGCCTGAGAATTCTAGATCCTGAATAACATTCTGGGGGTCATGTAGCTAGTGTCAAAACTAGGGCTTAAGACTAGGTCTTCCTAACTCTAAGCTTAGCACTCTATATATTATACTTTGAAATCTCCCATTTCCCTTCTATAAATTTCGATCTATAATTCCCACCACTTTTTCCTAGTGCTTTCCTCTGGACCAAAGTGGGACATGTCTTAATCCTTCCTTATAATAGCTTCACATATTTGAAGCCAGCTATCATGTTGACCCTAACTCTTCTACTCTTTAAGCTAAACATTTCTAGTTTCTTAAAAAAAATCAATTTGAGTTTTATACAAGGTAAAGAAGTTAAATTCATATAAAATGAAGTCATAACTGAAACTGACAAGAGATGGGATTGAATCCTTCTTCCTAAGGATCACGCAGTAACCAGAACTTTGACAATTCAATTTGGGAAACATTTAAGTCATATGTGATTCAAAAATATTAAATAATACTCTAAGTAAAAAAGTTAAGGGAGCAGTGTGATATGTAGAAAAAGAGCTGAACTTGAAGTATTGAATTTAGGGTCATGGGATTTGAGTTCAAATCCTCTCATACCTCTGTGATTTTATGCTAATCATATAATATTTCTGGACCTTAGTTTCCTCATCATAAAATGAGGTAGTCAGACTAGAATACCTCACAATTCCCTTCCTGTTCTTGGTATATTGTTCTATGAGTAGAGCAAAAATAGCTACCCTTCATGATAAAGTAAGATTTATAAATGGAATGTGATGGTGATTTATTAATAAAACAATCTCAATAAAATAAATCTAATTAAGTAGAGAAAATATAAAAAGCTGTATTCTAATATCTTTGGATATAGTGCTGATTTATGTCAAATATGAGAAAAGAAAATATAGTAACAAAATGTAGGAAAACCTATGATATGAGAAAAAAGAATATATTAGATGATATGAACTGATGTAATAGTGAAGAAACACTAGACACATTCCTATTAAAATCAATGTTAAATAGGGATTTTTATTCCTTATTCCTATTAACTTAATTTTAAAAGTTTTGACAATAGTAATAATGCATAAAAATTAAATGAAAATAAGCATTAATAATGAAGAAATTAAAATATCTCCATTTGCAGGCAACATGATTGCAATACCTAGAAATATCAAGATGATCAGCCAAAAAAATTAATTAAAATAATAAAATAGATTCATGAAATAGTGGAATACAAAGTAAGACATCATATTTCCACATATCATCACTAAGAAACAAGGAAAATTGATATTGAAAAGGACTAACCACATTAAAGGTAAAATATAGCTGATATTTAGGTATTAAGGCACCAAGGCTTACAAGCAATCTATGTACAACCAACCAAAATAATTTTGACAAAAATTTAAGAATTGAACAAATGGAGAGATATCTCCTGCTCTTGTTTAGGTCAAAAAAAAATCACAGGGAAAAAATGCATCATTTCCCAAGGTAATTTACGGATTTCTTCTTGTTCAAGTCTTGCCATAACTTCACCATAGGGAATCTGCCCACCATGCTAGAAGGCCTCCCTCATTTTCTCCTCATTATTAGTGGAACACTTATGGCTGGCCTTCTGTTATACCCAATATTGTGATCTGTGGTAAGTCACTTTAATTCTGTTTGCCTTAGTTTCTTCATCTTTAAAAATAAGGCAGCTAGGTGGAGCAGTGGATAGAGTATCAGCCCTGATGTCAGGAGGACCAGAGTTCAAATGTGACCTCAGACACTTAACACTTCCTAGCTATGTGACCCTAGGCAAGTCACTTAACCCCAATTGCCTCAGGGGAAAAATTAAGGGATTGGACTAGATCATCTCTAACTTTCATTACATCTTTAACATTTATGCTCTAAACTGCTATGTCTTTATGATTCTTTTTTAGTTACTGAAAATCAGATAAGTCTAAGCCTTTTTGGATTATCCAACATTTTTTATGAAATAATAAAAAGGATCATTGTCAAAGATCTTAATTTGTTGAAATGTAACACAAGTTGAAACATAATTAAATACTTGTTGACAAATTGGAACACATACATTAACTTTTTAAAAAAATATATAGTCCACAGCTACTTAAGAAAGGAAAGTAAGATAATTCTCTGATTCATGGATGGGGAAAGGAAAGATAAAGAAAAATTCTTATCTTTATGCCTGTGGGCAAAATATTGTTTGTTTTTTAAGCCAAATGATTTTTAAAGTTTGGAATGTTGATAAATGTACCCTTAAAAAAGATTAAAAGAAGGGTCTCAGGAATTTAATAATTAATAATAATAATTAATTGAGTTTACAATTAAGGTTTAGAATTTAAATGCATTCCTAACAAGTTTCTAACCTATTTTAATACCAATAATATACTTTGAGACTCTTTTAAGGATTAAAGACTTGAATTAATAAGATTTTTGAAAAAAGCACACTGTATTGGCTAATGAAGACTGATGTAAAAATAATATTTTTTAAAAAGAGACAAAGTTCAGTGTTTAAAACATTTTATATTTGTTCCATGAAATAATGGAACTAATAGGATTATTGGAGTCATATTATATGGTTTTCACTTTCAACTCCTCCTTCCTTGATGTGTGACCTTGTATGCATTACTTACTTGTATACATTACTTTCTGTCACCTGTTTCTGAATTTACAAAATGAGTATAATAGTCCTTGTATATATTTCATATGAAATACTGGGTATAAAATATTTTCTAATGATAAAACTATGATTATTATAATAATTGTTATTTGGAAATTATAATAGCAGAGTAAAATAGTTAGGCCCTTGAAATATTGAGAACTCTAGCTTCCTCATCTTCTTGGCATTTCATAACCTCTGATCCCTGCGCTTGCTTGGTCCCATGACTCTTCCACTCCCTGGATGAATTCATATAATGTCTCTATGGAATTTATTTTCTGAACCTGTAAAATAAGTGGATTTGGAGTGGATGCCATTTCAGGGCCCTTTAAAGTTCAAAATGCTAATTAAGGTTTCAAGTGTGAGAGCTTGATAATCAGGAAAGAAGCAAGACTTGAATGAGCAACATGTTAAGCATCCTACCTTATAACCTCTGGCACTAAATGCACACAGTACTTCATGGCTATTTTGGTTTAAAGGATGTCTTTCCTTAAATACCATCTGGTCTTGAAACAATCCCAAATTTCTCTGTGATTAAAAAGCAGTGCAGTTATGACTCATAAACTCACAACCTTTGAACTTGTGGCTGCAACAATAGAATTTTCATCATTATTCAAAAACCTTCAAAAATCACATATAAACTGTAAGCTCCTTGAAAGGCAGAGATTTTATCATCATCATCAAAGTTATTTTTTTGTCTTTCTTTATATCTTTAGCATTTAGCATAGATCTTTTTCAGACAAACTGCCTTCTAATCATATTTCCCATCTTGCACTTGTGAAATAAATTTCTTAATCCCAATTTGAGACTTTAAATTTATCTCTGTGAATAATGACTACTACTATTACTTACATTTTCTTCTTGTTGGTATGTAGTCCATTAGATGTATCCAACTCTTTGTGACAACATTAGGGGTTTTCTTGCAAAGAGACTAGACACGTGTTTTTCCAGCTCTTTTTACAGATAAGGAAACTGAAGTAAACATGGTTAAGTGACTTGCCCAGGGTCACATAGTTAGCAAATATCTAAGGCTGGATTTGAACTCAGATCTTCTTGATTCCAGGCCCATCACTTTATCCATTCCACCTCTAGCTAACATTTATATAGCACTTATTATGTTCAAGACAAGTACAATTATTACCCTCCCTCCATTTTACAATTAAGGAAGCTGAGGCAAATTGAAGTGAAGTCACTTGCCCAGGATCATGCAGCTCATAAATGTCTGAGTCTAGATTTAATTCAATTAATTTTTCTGACTCTAGGCCTAGCACTTTATTCGATATATCACCTAGCTGAACCCTAACTATTAATTTATTAAGTTTCATTTTGTTAGATTTAGACCAATATTCTGATTTAGTGCTTTAGTGCTATTCCTACCAGATCTGAATCATCTGCAAATCAAAAGGATGCTAGTTAAGCCTTTATCCAAATCATTACCAAAGATGCTAAATAGCACTGAGACAAACACAGATCTCTTGGGGGTACTACAGGGACATTCATTCCCCTGATCTATAACCCTAATAATCCTGTTTAAAAAAAGAAATAAAAATAATCTGGTTTGTCCTGTTTTTGATGTAATAATACGAGTTCCTTAGAATCATTGCCTCCTTTTTAAAAGTTCTTTTATCTTTTTAATACATTTTTACTTCTCTGTCAAATGATGATAAAAATTTCTGTCTAGTAAGAATAAAAATGAGATAATGAATAGAAAAGTATTTTGTAATATGTTATATATTCTATTAATGTAAGACAAAAAAATTCCACGAGTGAATGGTATGATTTGGCAGCTGATAAAGTTAAATTAATCCTGGGCTATGTTAAAAGAGATATAGTTTTCAGGAATAAGGAAATTATGGGCACCATATTTTAGGTGATAACTTCGAGAGCATAAAATGTTGAGCACAGAATGATGAAGATCCTTTCTTTCCATGTCATGTGTTGTTTTCCATCCTTCACTTTTGAAGAGAACTAATGACATCATGGGTGATGTATTGAATTATAAGAGAATTAGATTGAAGTAAGGCAGAATTGCACAAAGTTATCAGTTTCATCCTCTCTTCTGGAATCATCAAAGTCCAGTAAAAAAAGACAAAAGTCTTGACTACTGGTGATGGCTTGGAATACAGTGGATGACCTTGGCACTTTTGATGTTTGACCAAGTTCTAAGAACTCCACAACACTTGTTTCATGTTTGTGGCCATTGAAACAAATTGTTGTCATCTGATCTCCTCTGGAAGAAGTCTTCACCTGCATGGGGTAGATATTCTCTTAATTCAACAATGGGTTTGAGGCCTGTTGGTTACCCTCAACCTGATTTAGCCTGAGAGGTTTGCTGTGGCGTGGCTATGCACCTACTATAGCTTCTTGGAGCCACAACTTTGTCATAGGAAGATCAGTTGAAGGAACTGAGAAGATTACAATGCAGAAGAGAAGTCTCATGAGAACACAACAGCTCTCTTTTTATTCTTGATAGACTAATATGTGTAGGAAAGTTTATATTGCTTCCAGAGAGCAGGATTAAGAGAAATGGGTAGAAGATCCAAAGAGGAAGATTTAGTTTCTGTGTGAGAAAAAACATTCCTAAAAATTAAAGCTTTGAAAAAGTATAGTGGACTGCCTCAGGGATTCATTCTTCTGGCAAAATTGGATGACAAGACGTTGGTGTGCTATGGTGGATGCTGGGCAAGGGGGTACAAAACTTGCCAAACATGAAAGAATTTAGTAGATCTACCTCCATAAATGTTTATTGAGTCCTAGTAGTATGTTCAATACTTTGGAGAATGCAAAAGAAGCTTATGAAATAAACTATGCCCTCAAGTATCCTATGACTTCAACGGGGAAACAAAATATACAAACAATTAAACAACAAAATAAGGTGCCATATAACTAATTATCAAAATGAGGGCTATAGATGGTTACGCTTTTGAAGATGAGAATACAGAGGATACACAGTGTGGGCTTGCAACAGTTTTTAAAGGTTACATGAAAAGGATGAAACTTGAACTGGGTCCCTGTAGGTGGATAAAACTAAATAGGCTGAGAAAAAGAAGAAATATAGCCCAGCCAAAGGAAAACAGCATCAGAGAGAACAACGATTTTGTTGTTGAGAGGAATGTAGAACAAAAGGGAAATAGGACAATTGTTATTATTCTCTTAATTTTTCCCATCCATCTTCTTTGATTTACATGGATTGAGACTGGTATTGTGGGAATGGAAGGAAGTTAAAGGAATTACTTTCAAGGAAAATTTAGACAGTGCAAGTTTGGCTTGATAGCAAAAGAAAATATGAGACCTAAACACCAAAGATCTTTTCTCTGGGCAGCTAACTACAGGTGAGTTGAGTCTGAATCTCAAAAGTGCTACAATACCCTTAGCCTATAAACTTTTCAGAATTGCCACCCTGGCAGCAGTGGTTGAGAAGCAAAGAATCATCAGACTAGTAAAGAGTAGTTTCAAGAGTGTGCATCAAAACTTGTCAAGTGTAATGACCACTGCTGTCGATTAGTGATTTTTGTGGGAACAAGTGATGCTGCCAGAAGGAATCTAGAAAGCAATACTAAGGAATATATAACTCTGGGCAAGAAACTAAAGACATTAATAAGCACAAGTACTATTTTTGACAGTGCTGCCAAAAGAAGGTAGAGGCTTAAGGAGACGTAAATAAAGGAAGATTTGAAAAGTAAAAATGCTAGATGACAATGAGATTTTGAATTTTGGATTATAGTTTAAAATAACAATAGTTAGAAATGCTAGTTTTAGCCATAGATTATGCCTACTTAATTAGGGCTAATACAAATATACTTGCTTGAATTTAGAAAGCTGAAAAAGAAGCTAAGATTATGTAAATAAAGTTACTAAAATGTCTATACCCTCTGCTCCAGAGACCTTATTTTAAGGATATGCCCCAAGGAGGTCAAAGACAAAAAAAAATCCCATCTATACAGCAGCACATTTTGTAGTAGGAGAGTACTAGAAACAAAACTAGATGCCCATCATTTGGGCAATGGCTAATAAATTATGGTACACAAATGTAATGGAACATTGTACTATGCTGTAAGAAATGATGGAAATGAAGACAACAAAGAATCATGGGAAGACTTCTATGCAGTGTTACAAAGCAAAATAAGCCGATACTGTAAAATGATACATAGAATGACTACAACAATGGAAAGAATAATTAAAAAGAAAAACCAAAGCTGAATACTATATAATTGTAATAATCAATCAGGATTAGCCATGAAAAAAAGAAAGAAGAAAATATATTTCCCTGCCTTCTTTGCAGAGTTGCAGATCTGAAGTGTGAAACTTTGTGTATAATGTCAGACTTAGCTGACATATTGATTAGTTTTCTTAGAAATTTTTTTTGTCTCAGTTCTTTCTTTTTAGTTCTTTATTATAAGCAAGGATTCTCTATGGAAGGAGTGAAAGATATTTTTGGAAATGAAAGTTATGTTAAAAGTCAGCAAAATTTGTAATTGGTTTTTAAAGGATGCATTAGCTTGATATTTTGAGAATATGATTGAGAGGGGCAGCTAGGTGGTGCAGTAGATAGAGTACCAGCCCTGAAGTCAGGAGGACCTGAGTTCAAATCTGGTCTCAGCTACGTCCTAGCCATGTGATCCTGGGCAAGTCACTTAACCCCAATTGCCTCAGCAAAAAGCAAAAAAAAAAAAAAAGAAAATATGATTGAGGACTTTAAGCTAAAAATGGGAAGGGAAAGAAAAATCTGTCCACATGTATCTGCCAAGCCACATACTTCAAAGAGTGGTAGTTATAAGACAGAAAAAGGAATATCAGCCGAAGAAACAGTAACTCTCAAAAGATAAAATCCAAGAAAAAGACCAGCAATAAAATTCATGGCCTCAGACAATTATAAACAAATGTACAAAATCCCGGTCATAAATTAGGTACAGTCTTATTACAAGAAGGCAAATTCAACAAAGTATTCAGATGAAGAAATAGGAAAGCTGTCTAAAGAGAACCGTTTATACACAAAGGACTCATCAACCCATTTAGATTTAGTATAGGCATGTAGAGACAATGGAAATAAAAGCAGGAACCTGTGGATGATTTATGAGTGGTATGGGACTTACTGTAGAAGGTCGGGAAAGGGGGAGGAAGAGTATGGAAGCTTCAAATGATTGTAGACTGGTGATGAGTATTAAGGACAACAGAGAGGACTTTTTAAACCAACGTGGGTGACAAGAAAGTGGGATGTTACCATTTCTGAGGGTAGATGAAAAAGTGATAAACAGAGCAGGTAGAGCTACTCCTCTTATTTAGCTTCTATTTTCTCTACGAAAGGAATGAAGCATGATATAGGGAATTCTGGGTTTAGAGTCAGGAAAACTTGGGTTCAAATCTCACCTCTGATACTCACTAATTATGTCACCTTGGGTAAATCACCATGTGCCCCAGGGAAGTACCTGGGATTTCTTCCTGGAATGGTATGCTAATGGATTGAAAGGAAGGAAATTTCATACCAGATTTTCCTTGCTCATGAAATAATGAATCCATTTTGTGGTTACATATGTCTCTACTTAGAGAAGAATCCACAGACCAGGAAAGATACAAAAATTATAAATAGGAGATTGAAATTCAACATTAAATCAAGAAATAGTAGTGAGGGATTTATCTAATTGCTCTTGTTGGTTTTAAGCCATCAGACCTGAACCAAAAATCATCAGGAGTTAATGATTATTGAGCCTCTGTTACTGATCTTTGAAGAAAAAAAAAAGAAAAAGTGATGTAGAACAAGAGAAAGAAAGGGAAGATGTCCTACTTTTCAAAAAAAATGGAAGTATATAAACTATAAAATATTTTCCAGTGATTTGAAAGCTATTATAGTGTGATTAATTGTTTGAGGAAATACATATGTACGAGAAAAACAGAGATCTAGGGAACTATTTATAGTTTCAAATTAGAAGAACACCTTTTGGATAGCTAATAATTGTTTTCTGTGATAGATTACTTTTGAATCATCTTGGGTTAGAGGGGAAATTAATTACTAATCAAACTAATTGATTAGATGATTGATCCATAATGTTAAGCATTGGAGTGTCTACAATGTGAGGAACTTTACTATTAGGGACTAGTCTATGACCACAAGGGGCTGAGTTACTAGAAAGTTATCATGTTTGGAAGACCCCGGACACCCTGAAATATATATTTTTTAATTCTCTGAAAATTTTTATATTTCTACTGGGCACTAAAAGGAGAAAATATCTTAGAAACAAGGAACAGAAAGTCACACCAAGAAGCAGTATTTCTTTCTTCCCTTAATTGAAAGGGATATTACAAGTAGAGCTAGAAGATCTTGATTCAGGAACCAGCTCCACCCCAATCTATGTAATCTTGGGAAAGTCAATTAATTTCTATTTTCTTAGCATTCTTACTTGGAGGATAATACAATAACCACAGTTGATGTTTATGTAGCACTTTAAGGTTTACCAAGTATTTTACAAATATTATTTAATTTAATCCTTATAACCTAGGAGATAGATACTACTATTATCCTTCTTTTACAGATGAGGAACCTGAGGCAGATAGAAGTTAAATGACTTATTCAGGATCACACAGCTAGTACATAGGTAAGGCCATATTTTAATTGAGGTCTTCTTAACTCCAGATTCAGCACTCTATCCATGATACCACTTAGCTGCCTTAAGTCTTCGTATTTCATAAGGTTGATATAAGGAAAGGATTTTATTAACTATCAAATACTATGTAAAATGAAATATTCTTTTTTCAGAGAAATCTGCTTAACATCATCTCCTCTGAATAGGGGAGGGTGTAATGTATTAAGAAGTCATTTGGGGTCTTGTCCCTATGGGATATATTTTAAAATAAACAAAAAACAACATTCATTATTCCTGAATCATCACTAGTAAAAATAATTTCCTCCTAAAACCTCTTTTTTCCTTCAGCCAAAACCTTAAATTCATCTTTCCCATCACTTTTTTTTGGCTGAGGCAACTGAGGTTAAGTGACTTGCCCAAGGTCACACAGCTAGGAAGTGTTAAGTGTCTGAGACCAGATTTGAACTCAGGTCCTCCTGACTTCAGGGCTGGTGCTCTATCCACTGTGCCACCTAGCTGCCCCTTTCCCATCACTTTCAAACCTCCTGTGACACTTAAATCCAAAACTCTTGTTGATATAATAGGGATTTAGCCATGAGTACAAGCTCTTAATCTGCCCCAATTATGGGATCTGTTCTACCACTATTATTTTTTCTTCACTTCTTTCTGTTGTTAACTACAAATCAATAATCTTTTGGTGTCAAATATAAGGGAAGATGAAAAAAATCTATCATAGTTTTGGATATCTTGAGCTAAATTTTTTTAAAGGGATGCTTGACTTAAAGGTGTGAGAGAGGCATTTGACATTATTAATCCTATACTATCTTTCTCTGACATTTTACAAATCATTATGATTTCCCAACATTTTTTGAGTGTTCATTGTCTTCAGGAGGCCATCCTATTGAACTGACAATTTAGTTAGATTTAAGAGCAGCTTAAAATCCTAATGAAGTGTATACTATTTCAGCATATTCAATATATAAAATTGATAATATTTGATATATTATAAATATATAAGGCATATAGGAAAGCATTGAGCATTCAGTTTACAAAAATATTTATCATAAGATTCCTGGAAACATCAGGCTTCAGCAGTGCATTTAGAACATGATTTGATTCCATATTTACCCCATCGCAACATTTCTGAGGGTGGGCAACAACTATCTTCTTCAGTTATTTCTCCTAGTCTGTCAATAAGCATTTATTAAACAAATGCTATGCCTCAATACAGAAACCATGCTAGGTTCTGGGAATAGAAAAGCAAAAATACAGTTCTTACTCCTAATGGAGGAAACAACATAAAATATCTATAAACATGCAACATATTTAGAGTGTAAATGTGAGGTTATCTCAGGAAAAAAAGTGAGGCGGGGGCAAGGAATATCTCTTGCAAATTGATAGCTCATTGAACCTACTTCATTGCCTTGCTCACAGTTGGCACCTACACACACACACACACACACACACTTCAATCAATAAACATTTAAATGTCTGTTATAGAGAGCATTGAACTATATTCTAAGATATATACAAAAATACATATTCAGTTCCTGCCTTCACAGAACTTACAGTCTAATAAAGTGAAATAAAACTTGTATAATAATAACTAATAAAAAGAGTTTATGGTGTTGAGGATTTTTTTTTTTTTTGAGGATTAAATTCTGATTTGGAAGAGGAATCAAGAAAGCTTTTGAAAGGAAGTGCCACTGAGGTAGGTCTTCAAGAATGGTAGGATTTCAACATGTAGAGATAGGTAAAGAGTCTTCTGAGCATAGGCAATAACATGAATAAAAGAATGGAAGGAACAAAGTGAAGGACATACTCTGGAAATAGCAAGTAAACTAAATTGATTGGAAAAGTAGAAGGTCACTAGTTGGGAAAGCTTTTGGAAGAGTTGGGACATTATTCAGTAGACAATAAGGAGCTATTGAAAGTTACTGAACAATGGAATGACTCTCAGATCTTTATATTAGAAAAAAAGTCAGGAAGTAAATATACAATGCATCAGAGTGGAATAAGATTGAAAAATAAAGAAGACATGAATTAGGGAGGAGACAGTAAACATGAAATTGAGAGGATAGATCCTAATGGTATTGTGGAGCTAGAACCAACAGGATTTGGCAATTGATTGAATGGTATTTTGAAGGACAAGCAATCAAATATCACTATTTCATTCACAGACAACTGGCAAAGTGTTGGTGTCATTAAAAAAAATAGGGAAAGCACAAGAAGGAAGAAATAGAGATGGCCAAGAAGCACTTGAAAATATTAGGCTGGAACTCAGGGGGAGGAGGGAGAATGAAAAATCTATAGAATATAGCTTTTGGAGTCATTAATTTAAATAGGTAATGACTGAAGATGTGGGATTAGATAAGATTGCAAGGAAAAACAGATAGCCAGATAAAAGAAGTAAGGAGAAACTAGAACCCTGAGAAATATTTACATAAAAGGACAGGAAGAAAAAAGATCCCTAAAAGAAGAGAGGGCAGCTAGGAATCACAGTGGATAAATCATTGGGGTCAAAATCAGAAAGACTCCTATTCCCAAGTCACTTCACCAGTTTCCCTCAGTTTCTTCAACTGTAAAATGAGCTGGAGAAGGAAATGGCAAATTATCTTTCCCAAGAAAATCTCAAAAGGAGTCACAAAGAATTTGACCCAACTTAAACAACAGAACAATAACAACAAAAAAGAAGGCTGGTAAAGACAGATTAAAGAGATGAGGAAAGGAAGTGAGAAGGAACTGTTATAAGAACAACAGATGAAGAGAATATCAAGAAGCAAAGTCAGGGCTATCATACGCAATAGAAATGGCAAGGAGGATGGAGACTGAGAAAAAGCCATTATAGTTGGCAATTTAGAAAATCACTGATGGCCTTGGAGAAAGAGCAGCAATAGTAGAGACAAGAGTCACATTAGTAAGAAGTGAATAGATGGTAAACAAGTAGAGACAATGAAGACTAATCATGAAAGGGGTCTAAGAGAAGGCAATAAAAGAATCATAACACAAGGAGATTATACTTGGGAAGACCTACAGATACTTATCAACTGATAGGGAAGTATTGATAGGAAAGTTTTCCTATAGAAATTATAGAAGTCAGACTAATTAATCTTTAAGATTTCTTCAAACTTTATGATTCTAATATTCTAAATATAGAAAGATAGCATAGCATAATGAATAGAGGGCCAACTTTGAACTGTCTTCAGACAGGTCTTCCTGATTGCCAAATCCACTCATGTGCAAACCTGGGCAAGCATTTAATTCTTAAGGACTCCCAAACAGTTCTCTAAAACTATTTGTTACAGATAAATTCTTGATCTGCATCAGTGGAGAAGAATTTCCATGCCATAATTTTTCTATACTGATGAAATTGTAGATCTAAACAACAAAAGTTCTATATTTAAAGGCTCCTTTGGATTTCAAGCTCCTTGAGGGCAGGATCCCTTTTCACATATAAGTGCCTGATAAAGGTTTCTTGAGTGATTGAAGGGAAATCACAAGAGATAATATGGATGAATGCAGATTTGATATCATATGTTTATAAGTTTATCATGTATTTATATCATTAAATATTTACAAACACAAATGCTTACAAGTGTTTAGATCACAAGTGAAGGTAAGAGAATTTGTTATTGATGGAAGTATTCTTGGAGGAGATGACTTTGGAATTAATCCTAAAATGAATAATAAGTAAGTAGTCTGTGTTAAAGAGAATGAAAAAAAGATTAGAGTTAGCAATTAAAAAAAGTTTTCTACATCAGTTTTTTTTAAGTTTATCACTTGCCCTCTCTATAAGGCAGAATTATTTTGTATTCTCTGTGAAGATTTTATCAAGTTGGAATGTATGCAGAGGAGAAGGATGAAATCACAGAGAGCTTTCTGGCTTCAGGAAAAGCACTTTGTGTCTTTGGCCATGTGTAAACTAGATTCCACCAGGCGCTAATCTGTGTTCATCCATCAAAACACAAACTTGGAAATTTTAAACACGAAACATTTTGCTTAAAGGTCAAACTGCAATGTTGTGCTTTTGGCTGTAATTGGAGTGTTTGTTGTGGCATTTGATTCCATGAATCAGGAGAATTAGACTAGATTAGCCTTGAGAACAGGCACAGGAGGAAGACAAGAAACTTAAAGTTGGTTCTTTCCTCACCCTCACCTGTCATCCTCCCGATGCATTCAAACTACTATCACCCTGAGAGAAACTAAAGAGAAATACAGACACAGTTTGCCCATCTGGACAACTATGTCTGTATTTCTCTTTAGTTTGTACATAAATGAGGAGTCTTCTCTCCTAAGTACCCTAATCTATAATAGGCATTGATGTCATAATGAAGGCAAGTGACCCATTAACAATGGGAGTCCTCCAAGACTCCTGTTAACCTACTTTAATCATTGAGAACTCATCTGTTCACGTTTCCTTTCTCATCAATGCATTGATAATTTCTCTCTCTCTTTTTTTCAAGTATTGCTGTTGTTCAGTCATTTCAGTTATGTCCAACTCTCTCTCTCTTTTTTTTTCCTGAGGCAATTGGGGTTAAATGACTTGCCCAGGGTCGAACAACTAGGAAATGTTACGTGTCTGAGGGGGGATTTGAATTCACATCCTCCTGACTTCAGGGCTGGTGCTCTATCCACTACACCAGCTAGCTGCCCCTGTGTCCAACTCTTTATGACCCTATTCAGGGCTGGAGTATTTTACTGTTTCATTCTCCACTAGATTAAGGCAAACCGGGTTAAGGACTTTGTCAAGGTCACACAATAAAATGAGACCAAATTTGAACTCAGGAAAAAAGTGTACCTAAGTCCAGGCACTGGTACTTTATCTACTAAGAAGCTGCTCTCTTAGAAGTATGGGACCAGATTAAGAGCAGTTATAGTCCACAGCAACATTCTGTGCCTGTCAGAACAAACTTGATTGATTGAATGTGTGCCTTTCTAGGTACTATGTTTTATAAGAGGCATTGACAAAGAATAATAAATGTTAACCTGGGTACAGAGGAGAGCAAGGATGATGAAAGAGGGAATAAAAGGCACTTAGTGTACAATGGGAATCAGGGGAATCGGTATTTTTCCCTACATACAAAAGAAATACTTTAAGAAACAAAATATGCACAGTACAACATAGAACACTTAAAATGATATTCAGCTACTACAGTTATAATTCCTAGGAGGTTTGCCTTAAACTTCATAAGAATATAAAGTAGTTTTGGAGACTACAGTAATAGTCATTGTTACATTATACTCTGTACTATGGTACTAGTAGTACTAGTACTAGTATTCTGTACTATGCTGTGCACATAGTTGCCAATCAAATGTCTTTTGCCAAGAAGGGCCAGGCTTGGACCCATCTTCTTTTTGATGATCACCTTTTCCAAGTATGTTGAGGCCATTTCCAGGAACTCACACCTATCCTGCACTCACTCTCTCCTGGGCCTGTCAGTTCTTCACAAAAGACTTGGGACTTTTAGACTTCTTGAATTCCATAAAGCCACTTACAAACCTAGATATCCACCTCAGGATATTTGTTCTCCTAAGGTCAGGGAAGGGCAGTTGGTGGAGTGATGAAAGAAGTACTGTCCTGGAGTCAGGAAGATTCCTCTTCCTGAATTGAAATCTAGTCTCCTACCTGTGTGACCCCGGGCAATTCACTTCATTCTGTTTGCCTCAGTTTCCTTATCTGTAAAATGAACTGAAGAAGGAAATGAGAACTCACTCAAGAAGAGTTGGACACAAATGGAGGAGGAAGAGGAGAAGTAGTAGTAGTAGTAGTTTAGAAAAGAACAAACACAAAACAAACAACACACACCCAGTCTTAGGCTTGCCTAACTTGCTCTATATGCCATATGTTTATGACTGTATTGCTGCTGCAGTCACTCTGGCCTTCACCCTTTATGAAAAGCAATTTGAGATATTTCTGACAAAATCTACACAGAACAGGGCAGAGTATACCAAATGCTTTTAAAGATATATACTGAGTCATTTTTGCTTTTGGTTCAGTGATCAATGAGACTCTGCATTACAGCGCTTCAATACTGAATTACACATAGCCCAAAACAGAACTCACAGCTCCCACATGTCTTTCTAGAAACAGTAAAGGCAGCTCTGTAAATGATTTCAGAGATAGCTCCTATAAGTCAATTTAACCACTGTTATACAAACAGCAAGAGAAAGGAGGTTTGTACAAGAAACTGAATCTTTGTTAGAGTTTTTTTAAACTAAGTTAAATTTAAGGAAATGGCTGTCCTGCTTACCAGTGTCCCCTTCTGAATTTCTTTCTGTGTGTCTCTTGATGCTTCATACTTCTTTTCAGCACTAATCACTAGCTCCCCTGTTGGCTATGTCTGAAAATGTATGCCTTATTCACTCTGTCCTAATAGTATGTTACCTCTCTGCCAAGAGGTGGTAGAGCATGCTTTACAGCTAGCCTTCTGAAGTCATGATTGGTCACTGCATCAGAGGCCTGGAATCTTTTGACATTGTTTTCCCTTACATTTTTGTGGTCATCTCCTCGGGATATTTTTTAAGGAGTTCTGGCAAATTCACGATCTGAAAGATCAGAAGGCTTACCTATCTCAGTCTGGGTTTAGAAGGTCCCAGATCAGGAGACTGAGTAGGCTACTTTCTCCACAACCTCAGACAAAATGGAATACAAGCATTTAATAAGTGTAAATTCCTGTACTAGGGTAACAAAAAAGAAGTGAGATTTTAAGGAGACACTAATCTGATACCTAAATGACAGATTCACCATGTAACAAAAATATTTAATTCTTTATAAAAAACAAAAACAAAAATTTTGAAATTTTTTGTTTTGAAAAGAATAATTTATAGCTAGTTATTTATTCTCTTTTATAAAAATATAACATCAATTTTAAATGTCATAGCAATAGGGAATATGCTCACCATAGATCACTGTAATAATATGTTAACTCAATAGTAATGCTATCATTACTTCAAATATCATACCCTGGAACATGTTCAATTATAAAATCTTTGGTGTAATTACCCAGAGCTTCAGATTTCCTTCTTCCCCCCAGATCCTGAGGGAAAAGAGACCTATATTGATCCACCATCTTTAGACAGTTCCTGTTGATCCATCCATAGACTGTACTTTTTTTTAGCAGTATATAACAATATAGAACTTTAACATTCTTTCAACCAGGAATATAAGAATGCTATTTGTGTTTATTTGTTTTCTCTGTGGCTTCATTGATAACTGCCAGGCTCCTGTATAATATGTCATGTTGGTGCTCCACTGCATTTGTATGAACCCAAAGAATTCAGTATTTGTAATCGTGTGACTTTCAGAGCACAATACCAAAGACCTTCATTCTTATGTGGAAAGGACATAGTACTTTTCTTCATAATTTAGCTCCTAGATACTGCAATGCTTCTCAAAAAAGAACCAATACACATTCATTTTGAAAATGCAAGTAATATAATGATGAAATACAGCATTCATACTGGTAATAAATACTCATTTGCTTTGAAATTCAAGTGCCAGTATATGACTACCATATATTTTCTTCAGAATTCCCTCTACTATTCTCCCAATAAGTTCTCTAATTCTCATTCAATTTTCCCCTTAATTCCCCTAATTCAGAGGAAGCTAGGTAGTACAGTGGGTAGAATATTAGGTCTATAGTCAGGGAAACCAGAGTTCAAATCTACCATCAGACATTTACTAGGGCAAGTCACTTAGCTTATCTACCTCAGTTTCTTCAGCATGAAAATGGGATGATAATAATAGCTTCTACCTCATAGAATCATTTTAAGGACTGAATGACACATGTATAAAGAATTTAGGATAGTACCTGACAGAGTAGATTCTTAATAAATGCTTATTTCCTTCTCTTCCTAAATTCTCCTTCTTCCTTACTGCTTTTGAATGCAAAAGTGATGGAAAGCTGATGCTTGTCCTTGTTACATTGTTAATGTGACAGGGTTAATCCTAGAATGGTGGGAGCCAAAATATTTGATGGATGTATAGAATTTACCTTGTATAGGAGTTCTTAATCTAGATATCTCTGGATAGATTTCAGTGGATCCAATTTTTAAAAATATTTTGATAACTATTTCAACATAATTGATTTCCTTTGTAATCCTATGTGTTTATGAATTTGAAAACATCTGTGAGCATTTAAAAAATGTCTATAGTCTTCACTAGACTGCCAAAGAGTCCCATGACTGGAAGAAAAAATGGTTAAGAACCCCTGATCTAGTGTTAGTTCCTCATCAAAGAGAAATGGATGAATACAAACAAGACTGATGATTATTTTTCCTGACCCCTGTTAAGAGATCATGTAACTTTATCATAGTGCTATATCTAAGCATGTTTATCCATTAGCAATCACAAATATGCCCTTCTTCCATGCTTCTAAACAGTTCAAAGTGGTGGAATCTTTTCATAGTAGTTTGTTATTGTTGTTGCTCAGTTCTGCCTGACCGTTCTTGATTCCATTTGGGGTTTTCTTGGCAAAGGTACTGGAGTGAGTTACCATTTCCTTCTCCAATTCATTTTACAGAGGAGGAAATTGAGGCAAATAACACTAAGTGACTTGCATGAAGTCACATAGCTAGTGTCTGAGGCTGGATTTGAAGGGAAGGCCAAGGTCTCTCATTGCATCTAGGGCCATCTCTAGTCCTCTTGATCTATATCTGGCCACTGGACCCAGATAGCTCTGGAGGGAAAAGTGAGACAGCCCTTGCCCAGCCCTCCCTCACTTAAAACCAATTTACTTGCATGTCATGGCATCACCTCCCTAATGTCATGGTCCTTTTCAAGAAAGAAGGACAAACAATAACAACAGTGACTTAAAGAAAAAACTTGAGGCCATTTCAACATAAATTTCCTCAGCTCCCCTCTATTCCTCAAACCATCTCCACCTTCCTTCTAGTTAGAGAAGAAAAATCCTTTCTTATCACTACTCTGTGTACTATTGATTCCATTCCTTCCTAACTCCTCAAAAATAATTGCTTGATGCTGAAGTTTTAAGTCCTGGGATTACAAAGTCAAATAAGAAATTTTCCTTCCTTAAATATCTCAATCCAAATTCCAGTCACATTTAATTAGAATTTCATTTACTGAATTACAGAATTTGAGAGCTAGAAAGGACCTCAATGGCTAACTCATCCAACTTACACATGAAAGGAATATGGGCATTTTTTTCTGGCTGTGCCCCATGACTAGAATGTTCCTTCTTCTGATCTGCCCACTGACCTCCCTGGTTTTTCTTAAATCTCATTTTATTCTATTTTTTCTTTACTGGGAACCTCCCCCAACTCGCCTTAATTCCAGTGCCTTCCTGTATTAATTATTTCCTATTTATTCTGTATATAGTATGCTTTGTAGATATTTGCTTACATGTTGTCTCCTTAACTAGACTTTCAATTCCATCAAGACAGGCACTATCTATCTTTTGTGTCTTTTTGTATCCCTGCACTTTATATAGCACCTGGCATGTATGTGCTTAATAAATTGATTGATTCTCCATTATAGTATAACCTACACACTGGATCATATAGTATAAATTATAGTATAAAATGAAATATTTTTTGAATTTGGCTTCATTTATGTGTTCTCCTGACTAATGAAACATTAGACTTATTCTATTCAGTTCAAACTATCTTATAGATAATAATCACTATTTGATTGCTTATGAATCCAAATGAATTTTCAGACCTACTTAGAGAAGATCATCTTTCACTTTGCCTTACTAAGATTAAGTAAGGCCTCTGGATCTTACTTCACTCTCCCTTTGCTTTCCTTTTCCCATTCCTCAACATTTCTCAGCAATTGAAACGCATTATTTCTTTTCTTTTTGTCACTTCAGAGGATATTACCCTTAAAATAATCCATTCTCTCTTTGACCACTTCCAGAAACTTGTTCATCATTCATTCTCACTTATGTACCTTTATTCTCTGCTGCTAAACAAGTTTAAATTGCCTTACACCTCTCTCTCTTCTCCTTCTCCTTTTCCCTCCTTCTTTCTCCTCCCCCTCTTTCAGCCTTCTACTTTTACCCTTTCTCTCCTTCCCTCCCTTTCTCTCTCCTTCCCTCCTCACCTTTCTCTCATCTCACCCCACCCCACTTCAGTTCCTCCTTCTCTTCAATTCTGAATTTCTTCTAAAAGTTGTCAGCAATTGATGCTTTTCCCCTTTTCCCTTCCCAAATCTGATGTTGACTTGGAAATACAACATTTGCATCACTTGTGGAGGACACCAACTGTTACAGTTATCAATTAAAGGGCATGCTCTTATGCCAGGCCCTTTATTTTATTGTTGCATCACTTGTGGAGGACACCAACTGTTACAGTTATCAGTTAAAGGGCATGCTCTATGCCAGACTCTCTATTGTCTCATTAATTTCCTTCAGAGAAAACAGGTCAAGTATTTCTGTATGGGTTCTAGATCAGCACCATGTGACCATTGTGGAAAAAAACTCAAGGTTGGTCTGGTTTACAATGGAGCTAACCAAAAGGGAGCAAGGGAATTTGTGAAGGATGATTGTAGCTGGAGAACCTTTTGTCATTCAGAGGTGCTGATATCTTGATTTGGGCTTTTCTGAGTTTTAATTCGGAGCTTTTTCTTCCTTGGGACTATAAACTTGAGACCAAGCTATGTTTAAATTTGAGCCAGATAAATGAAAGACCAAGGTGGCTGTCTATTTACCTAAAGTGCCTTTTTCACTAAGCCCCATACTCGGAATCCTATAACATAACTGCTACAGACTTGGCTGCTTTTCACATCAAACAGAATGTTTAAGGGAGTGGGGAGAAGAAAAATATTTTCTCCCACCACTCTCCTACCCTTTGCTCCAGCCAAACTGAACTACTCTCAGTTCCTGAACACACCCTGTACTTTTCCTGCCTCCTTGGTTTGGCTCATGCCATTCCTTTTTCCCTTTTTCTTCCATCCTCTCAAGTGCCGCCTCCTCCATGGAGACTTTCTTGATTCTTGCCTGGGCCCCACCCGACAACAATTTCTTCCATCCTTTGAGTTCCTGTAACTTTTCCTCTCTTGTGACATCCTCCTACTGAGTTGTGTTACTTGAATTGCTATATGCCTTAACTATTAAATTGTAAGACAGAAACTGTCTTGCATCATCTTTGGGATTTATTTCATTTAACGCGATAGATGTTAGCTATTATTGTTTGTAATTCCTGACAGGTGTGTAAAGCATACCATAGTTGTTGTTGTTTTAATTAAATAAATGTAGTAAAAAAAAAGAATTAAATATTGATTAAATAGTAGAATCAAAGGAGAGCTAGGAGGAGGATGGAGGGACGCTCTGGTCTCCAAGCTTTCTTCTTGGATGTCCTATTAATTGTGTCATTTTTCTTTTGGTATTAAGTTGAAGTTTGTTGTAGTTTTTAACTTAAAAAAAATCTTTCATCGTCCACATTTTATCGATGAAAAGATTGCCTGAAGCCATTTTTGCGCAGATTAAGGATAATGCTTAAGGAAGCTCTTTCTGATGACCTGGCCACAGGTAGAAGCAACTGGTGGAGGCTGGGTCGCCAGGTGTTCCAGTGCCCAGCCGTTTTCCCTCCCTACTGCCTCCAACCCCTCGCTCCTTTCTTTTAAATTATCCAGCGACGGCTCCTAGGTGCTTAGTCAGCTGGGAGGCAGGACTCCACTGTTTGTATTAGCTCTCCACGCAGGAGGGCTGAGCCTGCAGCCGCCACAGGAGCCTAGGCTCAGTTCTTCCAGTGGGACTTGGGAGTACTTTCACATTTTCCCCTTTTCCATTCATTGGCTCCCTGGGGTCACGTGCAGGCCGGGGGGGGGCTGGAATTCGGGAGTTGTAGCTTTTGGCACTCCTTTTTTTTTCCCCCTAAAAAAAAAAAAAAAAAAAAGCTTGCTCTGTGCGTCTCTCCAGGGCTTGTTGCTTTGCACTACTGTGAGTAAAGTTGGAAGCAGCCGCGCATAGGACTGGGGGTGGCAGGTTGGAGAAAAAAAAAAAAGAAAAAAAGAAAGAAAGAAAGCGAGTCGCGGAGATGTTCAGGCAGGTCCCCAGGACCCCGGGCTCCGGCTGCTACTATCTCAATCCCATGACCCCCGAGGGCCAGGAGATGTACTTGCGGCTAGATCAGAAGATGAGGTGCTCTCGTTACAGGATGAGCAGGATCCTCGCGCGCCATCAGCTAGTGACCAAAATCCAACAAGGTGAGTAGCTGGGCAGGGAAGGGGAGGGGACACCTGTGCGAGGCTTCCTTCTCCCTTGCCAGCGGGCCCCTTTGATTTTGCAAGGTGTGTCTGCCTGGATCTTGTTTGCTGGACCGCAGGATGCCCCTCCTCACAACTCCTTAGACCTCCTCTTCTCTCCTCTGACCTGGCTGGGGCTCCTGTTCTCTGTGGATAGTGACAGCCGGGCGCTGCCGGGTAAACAGAAGCAGCGAGCGCCCAGGTAGAGGACAGGGACCCCTGAAACGCTTCCCAGGGCATGACCATGGATGTCAGCAAAACAAGCGGGCAAGGTTTCTCCTTGCCAGATTTGGTTTGGCGCTTTGCTGGAGGTTTCCTACCGTGGCCACCTTTGCAGCCCCAACACTGGTTAACTTAAATAAGAAGTCTCTTATTTTAATTCAAGAAAGGGGGAGGAGAGAGAGGAAGAGGGAGAGAAAGAGAGCCCTGCCTTGATTTTATAGGATGTCGTTGGAGGTAGGGGAATGAGAAGAGTTCTGTCGGAAGACTACAAAGTTGTCAACTGATTTCACCTTCTTTGACTGTGTATTTTTCTCCGAAGTTTTGACAGATTTATTGTCTTTCTATTTCTGGGAAATGCATAGGCCAACTTCAAAACAAATCCTTTGACCTTATACGTGGAGCAAGCTATGAGCTGTTTTAATTATCTTTCTGAAGCTGAGGTGGGAGAATATTGATTACAAGCTTCTTAGGTGAGTTTTTTTCTCAGTTTGAAAGGAACATCAATAGGAAAGGTCCCTAAAGCCTGTCTGTCTCAAGGAAACTCTAACATATGGAAGAAAGTTGAAAGAGGAAATAAAAATTGGAAGGTGATTTCTTTCCTGTTTTGTTTTGTTTTTTTCTCTTTAAGAAGCTCTTTTCTGGCTCTTATTTCCTTAAATAATCAATTAATAACACCTCCAAAAAATAAACTGGTGATTAAGGTAAAAAATAGTGAAATATAAACACCAGTTATTTCTAGTGTCTGTTAGTAAAATAGTTTAAATATTTGGGTTTGGAAAACAAGCAGTCCTTCAAGGGAAATTCAATTTTGAGGGAAATTGGATTAAGATCTTATTGTAATGTATCCAAAGTGAACAATATATATTCTTGTACTTAGCATTTGATGAGATTGTTTCCTTGGAAATTAGGAATTGTTTGTGAAGTTTCAGGAACTGGTGATATGTGAAGGATACTGGTCCTCCATGCAGGTCTGATTTCAGGAAGGATATTATGTCATTCCATAAACCCTGTGTACAAATCTTGATTGAATAGAAAGAAAAAAAGAATTAGTTCCCTGTGGGTTGACTTGAAAATACATTAGTCATGATTTCAGAAGTAGCTCAATTTTAGTTAAAGACTGCAAAAGTTGCTTTACAGCATTCTGTTATCACCACTAGAATAGGGGCTCTTTGTATTCGATAATTCTGACAGTTGGTAGACTCTGTCTGTGTTCATCCAGACTTGTCATTTAAAAATCCATCTTGGTGAATTTTCCCAAATTTCTAAATGTTGATTAATTTTAGAATATAAGGTGATATATTTATGTGCTGGAAGGATAATGATAATAGCTGTTCTTCATTTAAGGCTTTAGAATTTTCAAAGTGTTTTACATGTTATCTCATTTGATCTTCTTTTGGCCATCATACACTCATCATTTGGTGTATAAAATATCTTGCTTAAATTGTTCAGTTGCAACATTAGGGGAAGGAATCTCATTTTTATGACTAGAAACATTAGGATCCTGGATTCAGAGTTTTAAGGGATTCGAGGTCATCTAGTTCAGCTTTTTCATTTTATAGATGAGGAAACTGAGACCAGGAAATATTAAATGACTTGGCTAGGTCAGAGAAGTAGAAAATAGCAGAATCAAAACGTGAACCCAGGGCCTCTTCTAAATCAAGTACTTTTCCATCCTCTGTGCTATATTGATTTCCTCAGGTCTATTAGTGTGTGTTTAAGAGAACTGAAAGGCCAAAGTAAGAATTTAGCTCTTTGAGAATGAAAGAGTCCTGGGATTAGAATCATCTCTTAAACTCCATAGGGATTAGCATCATAAAAATAACACACTGCAACATAATAGACAATGTAGAATATGGAAAAGGGATTAAAGGTGAGAATATAGAAATTTGGAAAGGCAGAGATGATAATGAACCAGCCTTGAAATCAGGAAAACCTGGGTTCCTTCCTACTTCTGACAAATCCTGACTATTTTGCTGGCTAAATCACTTAACCTCTCCATGCCCCAGGCAATTTTCTAACAGTAGAATTTGAATAGTTGCTGGTCTGTTTTGGTTTGGGGAGTTTCCTTATCCTAGTTTCCCTATACTAGTGAAATCTCCGGTGTGAACAAAATAATAATAATAAGAAGGATAAGAATAAGAAATATAACTAACAAAGTAGCATGCAAATTGTTTGATTTGGATTACTACTCAAGCATTTTAATTAATTTAATGGATGTTAAAATTATGACCTCCTGAATCATCTTTGAATTAAGGCATAACAGGTCAAACGGCCCGTCTTTTATTCCTTCATATACATTATACCTAGAATGTAATATTGTATTCTCCAAGAATATGATCATGTTACAGACCCAGGTTCAGGCATTCATACTCAGTATTTCCAGTCAGGTTTTATTTTTCTCAAGTGTATGGAAACTTTGCTTTACTTTATTTTCCCTGAGCCACCATCACCCTTAGTGTTATGAAGTTAGATTACTTTTATGGTCTATGATCAGTCTTCTAATGTTTATTAAATGTCAGTTTCATGAATAATCCTGTCAATTTTTAAAAATAATTTACATATTTGTATGTTATACTGACAGTCATATCAGGAAAATAGATTTTCATCAATACTATTCCAATCTATCATGGAAAAAATTATCACATTATGTTAATGAAATTTTAGACCACACTTCTAACTGCCTATTTTAAAATTTTGTTACTGTTGTATACAGTGTAACCAATAATAAAGAAATCGTTCTCTCCCAACCTTATTTCAACAAAATAACTGGTGAATAGCGTAGGGATGATTCAACAACTTGTAAACTTTTGTTGGGAAATAGGAACACTAGAAAGGATTCTGATGAGGCATAGGATCAGAATTAAAATTATTCTAAATCAGGGAAAATCTCAGATGACTCATCTACTCACCCCCCCCCAAAAAAAGAGTTTTACCTCCCCACCCCTGGTTAATTGATTTTTCTCTACAGATTTTTTTTCCAGTTGTAGAGAGTTAAATCTTGATTTAAAAGTATGGGAGTTATTAAAACTAGATTCTTCCATTTCATGGAAGTTTATTGTAATTCCCATCTCTTTCCTCTTAATCTTGTATGCAGGTGGAGGTGGGAAGAGAGAGAAAAATGAACTGATTCCTACTCTTTGCCCATTTACAAGTAAGCACAGTGGCATTTAAATGTGAGTAACCTAGTGCTTAGAAGATGCTTTTAGCTTCTACGGGTAATGCCAAAGCAAGATGGGGTTGAATCCTCCTATCATTTTCTGAAAGGAAAGACCCATATCACATATAGGGTACTCTACATGTACCCTAATTTAAGAAAACTGATATTAGAAAATCTAAACTTACAAGACAGATTAGATGATGTTTTACAATGAAAGAGAATTCTCTAGTGCTATAAAATGAAATATTTCACTAGAGATTTCCATTAAAAATCCCCAGTGATGTCTAAATAAGTATTTTGACTAATGGTTAGGTAGTATCAGAATGGAAATCAGAAAGCCTGGGCTTTATTTCTAACTCTTTCTAGATGACTGAGTGAAATTAAGGCTTTAATTTCCTTATCTGTGGTATCATAGATATAGTACAACTGCCTCATTTTACATAGGGGGAAACTGAGGTTCAGAGAGCTGATGATTTGCTCAGTGCTAGACAGATAGTAAATGAGATTTGAACCTTGGTCCTCTGATTCCAATTTCAATAGTCTTTCCACTGTGCCTTGCTGGGAATGAAGGGGGCAAGTAGGAAGAATCTTAACAACAAAGTATTAGGAATCACAGTCCAGAAGTAAAGATTAAAAGCAGTTTAGAAATGACCCTCTGGCTCTCTGATGAATTGTGATTCTATTAACATTTTCCTTGACAGTTTCTCAGAAACACAAATATTGTGTGACAGGAAGAATGGCCCCCTGTTTTTCCTCCCTTCTTCCAAATTTGTTATTTTCTTCTATTTCCTTGTTATTTTCCATGTTATACCATCCTACTTTCAGTGCTTTTTTGATACCACCAGTGACACACTAAAGCCTAGTTAGGAGTATAATAGAAGAATTGGGGTGATGTAATCTGGAATACTAACTTAATCAGTAGAGCTTTATATTTTAAAAAAAATGTATAGAAATATATACATATTTAGAACATTGCTTCATTTAGTGATTTGTCCTACAGGGACAGCCAAAAGGCATGGGAGACTCATTTTAGAGAGACTGGGGAATGGACTTCTACCTATTTTCACAAAAAGATTCATTTTTTTAAAATTTAAAAATGCAAGGATTCAATGAAGAGATTTATGAGAGATCAAATTTGCATTTTCATTGAATTTCTTCTCACAGAATTTTCTCAGAGTGAGTTAACTTTAAAAAAAAATTGTCATGGGACAAGAGGAAGGAGTAGAACTTTATTACACACAAATTCTGCCTGACATTTTTTGCCAAACCTTGAATGGAGGAGACACCATGATATTTACAAGGTGTAGGTGTCCTTATTTCCTTCTCTCCTGGTTATTGTTGGGGGAGTTTTACTGTGGAGCATTATCCCAGAACCCATGATGAGAATACATAATGATTACTCAACTTCTTTTTAAAGCAAATAAAGTGGCAACTGTCATGGGTTTATATTTAGTGGGGCAAATTCTCTTGCTGTTCAAAGTTCATGGTTCAAATGTGACATAAAGGATACTACTATTTAACAGAAAGTACAAGAAAATATGGTTAGTGAGGTGGAGTAAAGTTAACTAGCATTGACTAATGTTGTAAAGCGTCAAAACTAAACTAAATCAGATCACAATTACGTAAATACTTGGAGATTCTGGACCAAGGAAAAATGTAGCATAATTTTATTATTTTGAGTGTTTTATTAAGAGGTATCCAGGGAGACATCTATTTTACACTTAACAAAATTGTGACCCCGGATCTTTTCATTATGTCCTCATTGGAAAGGAAGAAGTCTGGTATGTGATAAGAGGCAGATAGCTATCACATCAAGAGCCAGCTTTTAAGAGGAAAAAGCATCCTTTTTATCTTCTCTCCTTATAGACAGTATTTTAATTGTTAATAAATCCTAGCAAATTTTCTTCCTTTGACCTGAAGTCCCTTATTTTCTTAGCTCTTAAGTCACTGACAGATTCAAAAGCACAGATCAGAAAACCCCTATAGCACTGTTAGGAATTGGGGTAATGCCAATTCAATATACTGAATAGTCCAATGAGAATAAGTCAGAGAAATGGTCGTTTCTGTTTGGTAGTCATTTAATCGTGGTGAAGTATATAGATACGGAGTTTAGTAGAGACATCCCAGTTGTAAGGATGCTTTGTCTTTATGTCTTATGCTCAGGGGACAGGGATATAGAGACCAGCTTGTAGACTGAAGTTGGAGAACTATGTTGCTGTAGTGCACATGCCTTTCTATAGGGGTGGGAGGGCTCAGTAAAATGTCATTTGGATCCTTGATGTAACCAGGGTATAATTCTGATATGAGAGGGTGTTAGGAACTTTCTTTCCCAAAGATGAAATATGTCCTTAGAAATTATTCTATAATGAAAATGTAGCACTTTTCACGTTAATTTGCATAAAACTTTGTGTGTATATTACACACACACACACACACACACACACATACATATATATGTATATTTTGCTGAGGGAATTGGGATTAAGTGACTTGCCCAGGGTCATATTGCTAGGAAGTATTAAGTGTCTGAGTTTAGATTTGAACTCGGGTCCTCCTGACTTCAGGACAGGTACTCTATTCACTGCACCATCTAGCTGCCCCTATTGTATATTTTTTTATGAGATGAAGCACTTATTCTTGGGGGATGGGAAATAAGTGTCCAGAATTCATTCCCTAGAATGGTTATTGTTCTTCATAATTCTTGAGTGGCTAAGATAAAAACAATTTTTCTAGAGATTGGAATTGGGCTTGTGGTTTTTTTTTTTTCAGGTTATCAAATCCTCAAACTTTACTCCACTAAACTGATTTCCTCAAAGTGAAGATCTGACCACATGCTTCCTTTCTTAATCTAGTGATTCCTTATCAATTTAAGGATCAAATACAAAATATTCTGCTTAGCATTCAAAGCTCTTCATAAAATAGCTTCATTCAACCTTTCCAGTCTTCTTACACTTTACTTCCCAACATTTACTCCTAGATCCAGTGACATTGGCTTCCTGGCTGTTCCACAAGTAAGACTACTCTATTTCTTGGCTCTAGCAATTTTATCTTGCTGTCCTCCATTTCTGCAATGCTCTCCTTTTTCATCTTTGCTTTTACTGTCTTCCTTTACATCCAACTAAAATTCCATCTTTTTATATAATCTATCTCTGTCATGAGTTCACCAATAGTATTTCTGCCTGTGTGATTCTGTAACATGTATTAGGTCCAAGATAATTGCAACATTAAATTGTATTTTTTTTAAATCACATTTCCCCTCTTCTTAGAATGCCACATATACAGAGTATATATAGAAGGATACAAAAGAATATATATGGAAGATTCAAACCAATTCCCCACTCCAGTTATATCCTTAGGTCTGTTCTGTGAGATGGATGCAGAAGCTCTTCCCTGTGTTATTTCCTATTTGTACTATAAATATCTTGTTTATACATACCTGTTTTTTGTCTCTCCTATTCAATTGTGAGGTCCTTGAAGACAGGGACTATCTTTGGCCTCTTTTTACATCTCTAATGCTTACCATAGTACCTGGTATTTGGTAGATGCTTAATAGAAGTTTATTTATTTGACTGATATAGCAAACCTATATCAAAGTGATATGATAATTTCCAAAAGAAATGGCCTTATATCATCTTCTATGAAGCTAAAATAACAGAAGTTAGGGAGAAACAACATTACCTGCCTCTTCCCCATGTCTTATCTATTAATGATGGAAACTGGAGATATCTTCAAATCCTCACATTCAAACAAAAGTCCACTTAGTCTGGTTACCAATAATAACTGCTAGCAAGTCATAAACATAAGGAGTAGCAAAAAGGCACATTACTGGAAATTTTAAAGGACCACATCTTCTAGCCTAGATATATGCTTTACAGTAGAATGACATTCAGGTTACTGCTTTTTACAGCATTTTAAGCACATGAAAGTCTATCAGCTCTTTTCTGTTCCTCACATATTTACAGGTTTTTACCTAAAAAGTCTGTTTTGCCCCCTTCACTCTGCTCCCCCAGACTCTAGGAAACAAGGTGGTGCTTTGTACTATAAAAGATAGAACGCTGACTAAAGTCAGAGAATGGGATTTCAGATCTCATATCTTTTACTATTTTTTATGACCATCCTTGTACCTCAGTTTCATCAACTATAAAATGAAGGGATTAGATTAGATATCCTTTTAGGGCCTTTTCAGCCATAGCTCTCTGTTTCTGTGATACATTTCCCTTGCCACCAGTTTTGAAGACATTGATCTTTAGGTGGAGATACACAAATCATCATACATGGGCATTACCAGATCTTTCCCAGATATTATTGGAAAAATAGTCTGTCTGGGGAGCATATGAGTACTTGCACCTAATAGGTTCAATACCATGACTCCCCTGAAGTTTTTCCAGTTGTGATGGCTGGAGTTGGGTTCCAGATGGATTATTTGTCTCTACCTTCCTCTTGAGTTTCCCCCTCTCCTATCTCTCCAGGATGTCTCTACTGCTTCTGGGAGATAGTGCAACAATAATAAACCCTGAAGAAAAGATTTAAGATTTAAGAGATTGGTTAAAAAGGTATCTTTTGAGTATCTTGAATTTTGACTACACTGATATCACTATTTCAGAATTCTTGTCTTCTGCTGTTCAGTTAGATTAGGGGTTCTTAATAAAGGAAAGTTCATGGTAGATTTCAAGGGATTCATGAACCTGAATGGAGGAAAATTATGCATCCTTATTTTCACTAATCTTTAACTAAAATTTAGCATTTTCTTAAATCATAAATGTAAAAAAAATCTATTATTCTGAGATGTACATGAGCTTCTCCAGACTTCTGAAGATTACAAACAACAAAAAAAGATTAAAAAGCTTTTGTGTTAGATCTATATAGCATTGTTCACCCTTCCTCCCACATGTAGTTCCCATTCCCTCCGGGCTCTTTAAATCTGTCTTCTCATTTGATATTATCATCTCCATTTTACAGATGTAGTAACTGAGTTTCAGAGATTGGGCGAGTTGCACAGCTAATACGGGTCTGTAGCAGGATATGACTGCAACCCTGTCTGGATCCAAGGCTAGCAGTCTTTCCACTATAGCACTCTGTCTCCTTGGCCTGGATGATGAAAAGGAGTCCAGGGATCATGGTGAGCAAGTGTTATTAGAATATTTTGTTTGTTGTTTCCAGGTCCAGAACAAGGCCTTCCTGAATTTTACTTTTACCTTCAAGGACTCAGAAATGGGCCTAGAGATAGCAGTTTAATGAAGAGTAGCGATCATAGGCCTTTCCTTGCTCTTTGGCCTTGTCTATATTCAAGGCTATGATAACTATGAGACCTTGTATGTATTCAGAGAAGAGCTTAGCAAATGTGGAATATTCCATTGCTTCAAGGATAGAGGGATTCTCAGCAGGAAAAGAACAGGAAACCACAAGGGGCTTGTTAGGTGGCTGAAGGTAATGTGAGAATGTTTAGTTGGGGAGAGGATACAGTAGAACAGGACATGAAGAGGATAGCTGCCCAGAGTGAATTTTGGCTTTGTGGTTTTAGGATATTTCTGGTTATGAGGCCTCTCCCACTGGATCTGAAGAAAAAAGGCAAAAGAATTTAGTTTTGGGAAATAAATTTAGTTTTTCCATGAAATAAGCAATTATTGTAGATCTCTAGCCCACAAATGCTTCATTGAGGGAGGGTTTTTTGGTTTGTTTTTATTGACAGTGTTAATATGTTATTGGTCTGTGATAAGAGCTCTCTCTGTGTGTATGTGTGTTTAATACAGAATCATAGGTTTAGTGTTGCCTGGAAGGGACTTTGGAGTTAATATAGTTCCTTCCCCTTCATTTTACAGAATAAGAAACTGAGGCCCAGAGAAATGAAATTATTTGCCAAAGAAATAGTAATTACAAGCAGATCACACAGGAATAGAGTAGGACAAAGTCACAATAAGAGGTATCAACATTGCTGGAAACTATAGGGGTCCAGCCACATCCCTGGCTTGGATGTATGCTTTGCAGTTAGATACTGATCAATTGTCAACAAGTATTTATTAGGCACCTGCTATGCCCAAGAGACTTATGAAAAATTAATAGTCCCACCTTCAGGAAGTTTTACATTCTTATAGGGGAAACAACATGTACTTCTGTAGGGACATAAAAGATAGATAAATCAAATACTGTACAAGGTAACCTTGGAAAGGAAAGTACCAGCAGACCAGGAAAAGTCTCCCAGAATCGGTGCTGTTTGACCTGAGTCTTGAAGGAAATTAGGACTTCCAGAAGGTGATGAGCATTCCAGGCCTGAGAGACATACTAGGTGCAAAGACCAGGGATATGATGAAATATCAGTGCTGTGTGTGAGAGGACAGGAAATAGAACAGTATTGCAGAAATGTAGAATGCAGAAGCAGGGTAGAGTGTGTCTGTTTATCTGTGTGTCTGTATGAAAGACCAGGTGGTGAAGAGTGTAAGAAGCAATAAGAGCAACTTGTATTTGATCTTTGAGGTAATTAGGGGATAGTGGTGTCTTAGTAGGGGAGTTGGCTCACAAACAGAGATGGGAGATGCAATACTTTGGTTTTTAAAGAAAGAAGTGCAGTTTAGCTCAGGCATAGAGTGTGTAAAGAAATAGAGGAGTAATGTATAAAAAGGTTGGAGAAGTTGGGGCCAGATTGAGACTTTAAGTGCATAGAATATAGTATGTATATGAATTTATAGCATAGGATTAAAGTACCTTTTGTGTCCTTGTGACCCCAGAATGGAGCTTAGGAACACAGTGACCACTCAGCAAGGGTCAAGTGACTGATCAGAGTAAATTCATGCAGAACGCTAAAGGGATTTTCATAATATTGACTGAAAAGACATGACCTTTAAGGTTTTACAATCCATATAAATTTGAATGTGGCACCATTTGCTAAATCAACAAGAACAAAGGCAGCCTATGTGACTTGGCTAACAGATACAGCATTTTAAAATCTCAGTCATGCTTAAATTTATTCCCATATCAGTGGAATTGAACAACTTAACTGTGACTTGAGATAATGCTGATTAAAAGTGACTCTCTCATGCTTTAATAATGCACTATGGTAAGAGGCATCACACAATTGAGATTGCAGTTTATTTTGGTACTCACAGTACCCCAATTTATACTTCTGTATCTGTTTATGAGCTGAGGAAATGTGCTACTTGTGCATTTCAATTTTCTATTTCCAAGTGGGTTCCTAGTTAACTTTTAAAATCATAAATATTGATGGGAGGCATATTCAATTAGTATTCAATTTATAAGTGAACTATAACATTTCTTATACATTTGAATTCACCCAGTAAATGCACTAGAAGCAAAGATTTCATTTCATTTTTTTCTACTAAATGCTATTAAATTATAATCTAAACCTGTGTAAAGGAATAAAATAGGCAATGGAGCCAGCATTGCTGATTCTCTAGGTCTACTTAGAGTGGACTCATTTGTGAAGACAAATCTCCAAATTTTTATCATTAAACATATGTTCATATATAGAATTCCATTGAAAAGCATGTTTCCCACTAAACACATCTTGAAAAACTGAGAATGAGGCACCCCGGAGAGCTATACATATTGTCTTCCTTCTGAAGTCCAACCTTCCAGCTATTGGCATTCTAGTCCACCTGCAATTTTTCCCCTAGTAAGGGAAAAAAAAAAAAAACAGCAGGGGAAGCTGAAGCTGATAATACCTTTGAGATATTTTTATTGCTAGTCTCATAGGGGCAAGAGAGCTTGGCAAGGCCAAAAGGAAATCAGCCTTGCAGAAATTTTGGAAGAAAGTTCGGCAAAGGAATTACACTCTTCAACTGTAGATTCAAGCACAGGTAGTGATGTAATTCCTCATATGGGTGATTTATCCATTCATTAGAATACTTACTCTTAATGACCACCAGTTCCATCGAAGTTGTATCCTAATGAGGGTCAGCATGGTATGAGCTATAAAAAAGGACTTTAGGGCCATGCCATCTTTCTCATGAGTTCACCAGCAGTTATTCTGCCTGGGTGGTTCTATAATATGTATTAGGGCCAATATAATTGCAGAATTTAGTTGTATTTTTAAAAAAATCACATTTTCCCCCTCTATGTAGAAATGGCACATGTAGCAGAGTATTCATGGGGGATACAACAGATTCAAATCAATTTTCTGCTCCTGCTATATCCCTTAGGTTTATTTAGTGACACTGACTCAGAAGCTCTGTAAGAACTCAAATTCTTCCATAGAGTAAATCAATGACCTAGAGCAAGGTATTAAATAAAGAGGCTTATGTTTGCAAAAGGTTTCTCACTGTCATGGAAGATATATAAAATTCAAACCAAAAGAAAACTTCCTATCAATGGTAAAATTATCCAAAAGCTTTTCTTGGAAAATGGTTTGCATATTGCATTAAATCCTATACTCTTACAGGGCCTCCTTAGTTAATTAAATCTATCAGAATACTAAATAGACCTAACTATCCACAACGGGGGAAAAAAAGGATTAAGAAAATTTACTGAAATTTGGCATGCAGCTAGATGAGCAGCCCATTTAGTTAGTCCATCACTATATCATGGACAGGCACTTCAGGCAGACAATTACTTGGGCACAGAACAGAGTAGGAGGAAGAGCTTGGACTGAATTGCATTTGGAAAATTGCAAAGTGCCTTTGAAAAGTTTTCAGTGATCCCACACTGCTTTTTATTGTCAAAATCCATCTTTTTAGAATTTTTATTACTTTGTGAATAAAAGAACACTATGATCTTAGTTATAAATATGCAAGCAATCCAAAGGTAAATGGACAGTTGTATGGTGGGTAAAAGTGGTATGCAGCATTCAAATTCAGGTCAGTTTAAAAAAAAAACTGAATAAGCATTTGATATGTTTGGGATGTTGCTTATAACAACCGAGCACTGAAGTTACCAGTAACCAACAATGTATAAGAATTGGTGTGAAAAGCATCAATAAAGGATGTCAGTTGGTATAAAGAGAGGTGGGCCAATTATAGAGCTAGAATGAAGGAATTATCTGAGGACTAGTGCAGGAGAAATGTTGTTCACATACAAAATAACCAATGCATCTTGATTTTTTTTTCTCATTTATGACATATTTCTTTCATCATTAGAAAAAAAAATCCATCCTTGATAATGGCTTTTTAAAAACCATTTTGCATTTAAAAGTTCATTTAGTTGTTTGTATCTACTCTTTTTTAAATTTTTCTTACTAGATAAGGCAACTTGGCAAAAATAAGGTAAAAAAATGGTTTACACAATCGTAAACCATTAACTAACCAGTAGAATAGTTCAGGTTTCAGAAAAATTTTATTTACCATTCATTAGAGGGAAATACCTTTTCCTCTGCTTTATAGTTCCATTTTTAACCAATTCATTAGATTTGTTTTGAACCAAGATTTCTCTTAATCATCAGTAGGATATTTAAAAACCATCTCTCCTCTCAGGCCTTGTGAAAGTTATTGTAGTCATACTGTTTTCATCACCACAGCATACACTCTGCCTCCTGGCATCCATCTTTCTCATGGTGACACCATGGATAAAATTCATTTGGGAAACATCTTCATCTCATTCAGAAGCATTCATATTTGGATAGAAGAACTACTGTCTTCATATGTTACAAGAAACAGTTTGTTTTGGAGTCTCCCTAAAATGTAGGATGAGTCCTGATCACTGCTCTCAAGAAATGATTGTAAAGACATGAAGCCAGTGGTCATGGAAGGACCTCTTCAGTTAATGCAAAGTTATATGGATTCAGTGAAAATATGTAGTCTTTGATATTTGTCATTTGACTTTTTCCCCAGACTACAGGAACTATTAAAGTTTCAAGACTATTTGTTGACTTCAAGATAATTAGGAACAAGTACATATTAAATATCATTGTACTAAGGATTGGACTGTGTAGACTCACTTTGATTATGTTTCGGTTATTGGTTTGCTGTTGATGCTATCTACACCCAAAATTCTAGGTTTAGAGTGCCAAAGCCAGCCCAGTCATCAGCATCTACAGGCTATCCTCGGGCATTGTCCTCTCTTGTTGCCTATTTGAATATTGCTTGGTCGTATCAAGAACACTATGTCCAAATTAAATGCCAGGGCAGCTGGAATTCTGACATTTGGCAGAGATATTAGCATGTTTAGGTGGAACAGGCACAGTATAGAAACCAGGCTGTCCCCTTCCTCCTCCATGTGCCTTACCCTACCTCAGCTCTTCCAAAGTAAAGCTTTTTTCTTCCTGAAAAGTACTTCAGGCTGAATTTCCATCCTCCAAATCTCATCAAATGTACTAGGTTCCATAAAGCTCACTGATATTCAGAAAGAACTGCTCACTGATGAGATGGAAGTCCTTTGTGGAGGAGGAGGATTTAGCTTTGTATTGTTTGCAGGGGTCCAAGAAGAACAGCATATTTTCTATTATAGTGCAATTTTACCAACCATATAAGGACATGGAAAAGAATCTAGGATGATTAGGGTGCTTATGTTTTAAGATAGAGAAAAGTCTAGTGCGAAGGTTTTGGCTTTTTAGGATTTTCTAATTCGAGTGTACAAACCATTCTTAGCTGCAGTTGAGATTTGCACTTGTACCCAAACAATAGTAGCTAGTCAGAAGAAAATATCAATGTTCTGCCAGGTTCTGATGTCTGTGAAATTTTGCCAGCAGCAAAACAGGATCAAAAATAATAAACAGACCTCCTCCCTCAACTGCCTGCATAGTATTTACACAGAGAGATTGATGTACTTTGTGTGTGTATGCGTGTGTGTGTGTGTGTGTTTTCAGGAAAGGAAATTTTTAGGGGAAAATGTTAAATATTCCATATATTAAATAATCGAGATTCCATGGATCTTAGAACTAGAAGGAACTAGTGAGTTCATCTAGTGTCACCCTCTCATTTTACAGATGAAGAAACTGAGACCTATGGAGAAGTAGTTTCTTGTTTAAGATACTACAAATCAACAATGGCAGAACTAAGATTTGAACTTAGGTCCTCTGACTCCAAAATCAATGCAATTTTGAGTAAAATAGCTTTTATAAGAGAACAAGCATATTGAATTTTGAGAACAAGTTAATGTGACATGATACAAAATTTACTTGGTTTTTAGGGTCCTGTTTCATCATAAAATAATGTAAGATTAAGAAGAAAGTTGTGTTACTGCATTTTTTGATGCAGAGAAGTAGCATAGTTTAATGTGGAGGTGTTGGGGAAGTAGAACAAGCCAGGAGATCAGTTTTCTGTGACTGTGTTCGCTAGTAAATTACTTGATTTTAGACTAATTGACTTAATCTATCTTCATCAGCTTCCTTATCTATCAAGTGGATATTATTTTTACAGCATTATTGAGAAGAAAAAATAAAGTGATGAATGTGAATACTTAAAATTCAATCATTTTATAGCACTAAGGTGCTACCTAGGCATTCTCTGTAGCCCAGAGCATAGATATCATTTTAAGCCAGACTCTTCCCTCTAGGATATTATTGTAAGGAACAAAACACCAGGAACAATAGCTATTGTCTTCTTTTGAGAAGGGAAATGGGATTACAGTACTCTGGAAGTGTCTAGAATGTCCTTTCTTTTATTTCTAGTCCCTTATCAAAGTCCCTGCTTATGCCCAGCCAGAACTCAGCTTTGAATCATTCCTGCATCTTGTGCTGCTGAAGGAAAATGATCCAAATGTTCTAATTGGGTCATTTACAAATTTATATAATATTACCTGGGCCCTCACTACTGCTAAGCAATCCTTCTATATACCCTTTATCAAGTCACTATCCCATTCTCCATTGCCATTCTTTCACTCTTTCTCATCCCTTCTCAAACCCCCTATAATTCTGCTCCCTCCCATTTTCCGATGAGAACTTCGCCTCATATTTTATAGAAAAAAATTGAAGCTATTCACTATGAACTCCCTCTTCTCTTATCAATCAGATGCCTTCTGCCTCTATTTCCTCCTTCACCCCAGTCTCATATGATAAGGCTTACTCCTTAGCAAGGCTAATCTCTTGTCCTTTTCAAGGAACCCATTTCCATCCTGTCTACTTCAACAGATCAATCTCTTTATCCCCACTCTCACTTATTTTCAGTTTCTCCCTGACTGTCTCCTTCCTTACTATCTATAAACATTCCCATAATTATCCCACCCTCACTTGATCCTTCTTTCCCAACTATTATCCTGTATTTCTTCTGTAGCTAAACTTTCTGAAAAGACCTTCTACAACAGATTCCCCTATTTTCTCTTTTCTCACTCCTTTCTTAACCCTTTATAATCTGGCTTCTAAGTTATAACCTATAAAGCTGTTCTCTCCAAAATTACTAGTGATCTCTTGGTTGCTAAATCCAGTGGTCTTTTTTTTTCTGTCCTTATTATCCTTGACTTCTCTGTAGCCTTTGGCACTATTGACTTGAACTCTTTTCTCTTTAGGTTTTCAAGACACCACTCTCTCCTGGCTGTTCTCCTACCTAATTTATTACTACTCCTTAATCTCCTTTGCTTGATCTTCTTCCACATCTTGTCTTCTAACTATAGGTATCTCATATGGTTCTGTCTTAGATCCTTCCTCTTTCTTCTCCCCCCCCCACTTGGTGATCTCATCAGTTCCCATGAATTTAATTGCCATTTCTAAGCTGATATTTCTCAAAACTACCAATCCTGTATTATTTCACTTGTGTTTTACCTCCACCAATGTTCTGAATAAAGGCATACATTTCATGTTTGTCACATTTGCAGATGTTAAACTGAAAGATAATTCACACTTTGGGTGACAGATTCAGGATTTTTAAAGAACTTCACAGAATCTATATGTATGTGTGTATATATACATATAAACACATAATATACCTATGTGTGTATGTATGCCTATGCCAAATCTAGCAAGATAAATTCTAGTAGGGCCAAAGAGTCTTACATTTGAGTTAAAAACAAATCAGTTTCATAAGCATAAGAACAACAGTAGTTCATTGAACAAAGACCTGAGAGTTTTGATGCACTGCTATATTACCATGCGTTGACAGTATTCTAGGACAGTCAAGAAGGCTAGCACAATTGGCATTAAGGAAGGCATAGTGGGCACGTGTACCTGGGTGCCTTATTTTTGGAAGTAAAGGTGATAAAGGATTTAATTCATGCCATGTGAAGATCATTTAAAGGAACTGGAGAATTTTAGATTGAGGAAGAGATATAACTCTATTCAATTGAAAGAGAGAAATCAAATTTGTCCTTGGCTCCAGAAGGCAGACAGAAATAGGAACAACAAATGGAGGTAAAATTAAGAGGCAAAATTTTGCCTTGATGTAAAGAGGAAAAAATCCTAACAAATAGAACTGACAGATCGTCCAGAAAAGGCCAGATGACCTTATATTGAAGTGTGCTTAACGGGGAATGTTGTCCAGCATGAATTTAATTTGATGACCTATGATGTCTGTTTTGACTGTAATATTTCATATTTTCCTGAAAATTATGTTCTACTGGGGGGAAAAACTGATTATTCCAGTGTGATTTTATTTATTATCCTTTCTTAATTCCTTAATAGATGCAATTATTGGCATCATTTCATGTTTTTTAGATTCTTATGTTGTGTATTTTGAGACTTTTTTAAACTACAAAAGGATAGTTAATTTGAGCAAATTATAGCTAATTAAGGTCATCTTGACCTCAGCTTTTATCTTTTCACTCACTGTGACTAGTTGAAAAAATTGGTTTATCCTCAGATTATTAAATATTTTGCCCTGACTAAATGATTTCAACTAACTTAGTAGACTAAAAATGGAATAGAGAGACTTAATATAGACATATATATATATATAAATGTACAGATTTTTTCTTTGTTTAAATTATATCATTAAATAAAAATGAATTACAGTGTGAAATAAGAAGTGAATTCTATTGTTATGTTGCTTATAAGAAACATGAATTCAGTGTAAATCATATAGCCACATTAAAGTATGTGTAGCTAAGGTTTTTTTCTTAGTATTTTAGAATTTTCTGATGTTGAAACAGACTTGTATTTTGCTCTGAATCTTTCTTATGGGAATAACACATAAAAGACATTCATTTAGTGTGATTTCTATTATGATTTACATATACTGGATACTTACAGAAGCCTTTGATAATTTAACATATATTCAAAGCCATAGAAACACTTTCAGTTGTGGATTTCGAGATAAGTTAGTCTTAGAAAATAATCCTAACAAGTTGTGTGGATGATTGAACTACAAGCAGATTTACAGAGTGCCTAATTTCTAGCTAGAATCATACATACAAGAGCTGATTTCAGTCACAGAATGACGGGTATTAGAGGTGCTTGAGCATAGGCAAGCAGATCATTGTATAGAGACCACTGGACTAAATAACAAGGTGCCTAGTTGTTAAAGGTGCTATTTTATCCCCAACGTGGATAGAGACCTAGCCTTGCCTCCAACTCAGGGTCACCTTGATCTCTTGGTACCCCAGGAAACTCTTTAAGGTCATATTAAGAAAGTACTGATCTGGGCTCGGAAAAGAAGTCCCTCAGTTGTAGCGCTATACACTAATGAAATGAGATCTGGTAAATACACACACACATATACACACATAAATGTTTTGAGAGAGATAGGGAAACAGAGATATATTTTTATGTTAAAAGTCGTCTTTATTTTTCTTTTCTTTAATCTCAATATGATAGCTTTCATTTTAAAAAAATTTATTTTATTTTCTGCATTCCTAGTACCAGGTAGGTACTTCATAAATGCTTGGTAATTGACAGAAGCTGACTCTTTTCCTTTGATATGAGCTTCCACACAAATTATTTCGTTCATTCATTTATTAAGCACCTATTATATGCCAGATCTATATTAGGGCCTGGGGATACAAAAATGAAAAATGAAAGTTTTCTGTCTGTTATAGGGATTGAGAAGGATCTTGAACAAGGGTGAGAGATCATGGTAGATGGGAGAATACTCCATATGGAGTAATATCCCAACTACATGGAAACAGGACTTCACAGATTTCAGTGGCATCTTTCTCTTGCTTCTGGACAGTCATTCTCCCCACCCACAGGGATATGAGTTGCCTGACCGTTTCCCTGCAGCCAATTGGCTTAAAAGAAAGAACATACTTCTTGTTTATACCTGCCTTGGCCTTGTGAACAGCCATTTATAAATCACTGAACTTTGTGATGAAGGCCAACAATTTGGTGTGAGAGTGATGAGTAGCTGGAGATGAGAAGGCAAAAAAGCCACTGCTGCCTTAAGCACCTTACTCTGTCCCAGAAACAAAGGGAAGGATTCTTTGACTCATCCTTTTCTTGGCTTTTATGATGTTTTACCCAGAATTCTGCCTAGATCTTTGGATTTCTCTTACCACAAAGCTTGTAGCTAAATTGGAGGGTTTTCATTGATAGTCAGCAAAGCTGACTAAGACTATGTGCTGGTCTTGACTTATAGAAAAAATATAAAAGAAACCAAATCTGAATAGTGAAGCTAAATGCAGGCTAAAGAAAAACACATTGGGAGTCTATGTGTACTTACAGAATGGGGAAAAGATTACAAGAGAAATTGATGGAAATCCATTACAACTTAAAAAACATAGATGAACAAATGATTATGTCTAATTAAATGTGTTTTGTCCTTTCAAAATAAGGGTACTTTTGTTCCTAATATGTATCTTTCTTTATCCCTCCACTGTTTTCCCTTCCCACTTCCCTGCCCTCCATACACACCCCCTGATTCCAGAGTGCCTTGAAACAAAGACAATATTCTTTATTTCATATATCAAGATGCAGTAGTTTAGCTTCTGTAACTTCATTAACCTTGTCCAGTAGCTATAAAATGGTAAAAGAAAGATTCCTTTAGATGATGCAGTAGATAGGTCAAGTCGCTTAACCTCATTTACCTCAATTTCCTCATTTCTGAAATAATAGCACCTATCTTCCAGGATTATTGTGAAGATTAAATAAAATGATGCAAAGGAAGCAGTTCATATATCTTTAATCTCTATGTAAATGCTAACTTATCATCATTATTAGTCAATCAAAAAGCCTTTATTTAAGTGCCTACTATGTACTAGGAACTGTGCTAGTGCTGGGCATACCAAGACAACTTCTCAGTGAGTTTACATTCTAATATATGGTCAGTGCCATTAAGTGCCTAAAGTCAAAAATCCTAAATCAAGCACCCAAAAGATAAGCAGAGAAGAGCACTTGACATTTATCCTCTCCTGAGCTTTCAGCCTAAAGTCCAGAAGAATTAAGATATCATGAGTAACTGAGGTAGCATATCTTCAAAATCCAGTGGCTTCTTGGTTTTTTTGTCAAAGAATTCTTTTCAAAGCTTCTGTGTTTAGTAAATGTTGCTTAGCTCAAAATAATGATCTGTGTCTTTGTTGGAGCCCATTTATTTTATGAAGAGTGATGAATGCTGCCTTTTTCCACAGCAGGGAAGTCAGAATTCATCTCTGGTCTGCTTTGTCATTGTTCTATCACCTTCAGAAGAATTGCACATGCCCTGCATCAGAAGGCATACAAGGTAGTCCTTCCTTTAGTTGACAGAGGCTTCACAGGACAGACATTTTATCCACATACATTCTTATCAATGAGCCCTGAATAGCAGGGCCCCAATCCAAGAATACTGAAATCCTTCTCTTTGAGTGTAACATTTATTGCTAGCCTCCATCCTATTTTAATAACCTCTGCCAATGTCCACAGGCCTCTGGGACATCATTTTCCCTCTAACTTTTAGGCTGTTCTTGAATAGAAGGGGAAGATGATAAAGAATTATTTTCACCCTAAACTTAGAAACAGATAGGACTATTCTTACATCATCATCTAGCTAGGAATTCAGTTCATTCATTCAATTCAGACTCATCTGTTGAATGTTTCTTGGATTCCTGGATATAATGTGCTATAAAATACCCTTCATCCCCCTCTCAGAATTCACTCTATAGTGAGAGAGACAGAAATAACCAACAAATATAAATATTTGTGATACAAGATTTCACTTATTCATTCAATAAGCCTTTATTGACTACAATTTATAAAGCATTATGCTGGATACTTCAGGGTACATACAAATAAGTTATTGTCAGTGTCTTCCTTAAGAGATAATTGCTCTCCAGATAAGATAGACTAAATGTTTTGGGAGGTTAGGAGATAAGAAGATACCTTCTCTCCAAACGTTCAGGCAAAGGAATATGTAGGAGGTGGGTAGGACTGGCATTCGTTTTGTTAATTGAAGAAAAAAGGGAATGGCATGAACAAAAGGTGATGAAACATAAAAGTAAAATGTTTATGCAAACAGACCACATTGGCTGAAGAGTGAAGGTTCTTCTAGGGAGTCCCATCAGGTAAAGCAAAATGGGACAAAATGATAGAATTTAGGACTTTATTCTGTAAGTAGTAGGGAGCCATCTGAAATCTTACCAGGGTAGTGATGTGATCACAGTAATGTTTTAAGGTGACTTATAGAGCAACTCATATGTTGTATTAGAAAGGGAGAGGCGAGACAAAACAGGATAGTATCACAGTAATTTAGACTTGAAGCTATAGGACTTTGAACCAAGGTTATGACTATTGAAATGGAAGGGCTAGATATGAATGACTTATCTTCTTAAAAGCACACATTTGTAATATGTTACACTATTTTCATTTTTGACTAGTTTGATTCCTAATCTACTCAAATGTGCTCCCATTTAGAATAAGACAGGAAAAAAAATAAGTATTTTTCATCAGCTCCCTGAGTTCAACTACCAATATAGCTCTTGTCTTTCCCTGAAATTCAGGCCTGTATCATTAGTTGTCTGTCAAACCTTTTCAACTGGATGCTCCATAGTCAATTGGCTAGTATGGTCAGACCTGAACTTTAGGAAGATCAGTTTGACAGTTCAGTGGAGAATGGACTGGAATGAGGAGAAACTTTTCAGGCTATTGCAATAGTTCAGATGTGAGGTAATGAGGGCCTACATCACAGTGGTAGTATCATCAAAGGAGAGAAAGGATCATGTGTGAGAAAAAAGAGGGTCAAAATTACAGGACTTGACAATTGCTTGAAAGTGGAGGTTGGGGTAAAGTGAGAATTTAAGGCCGGTACCATAGGGATCTCAGACTGAAAATGTCCCAGACAGAACTTGCTTTCTCTTTTCTAGAACTCAGTCTTCTTTGAAACACTTCTATTTCTGACAACACTATCTTTCTAGTCTTTACATCATCCTTCCCCCTTGGTTCTATTCAGTTGCCAACTTCATTTAATTGTACCTCCATAAGACCCCTTGCATCTGATGACTTCTTCTCTTTGCTCACACAGCACAGCCACTTCAGTTCATCATCTTACCTGGAGTATTATATTAGATTATTTGTCTCCCTGCATCCAGCCACTCTCCTCTCCCATCTGTCCTCTGCATTGATATTCCTAAAGCACACGTATTAATATTCCTAAAGTATCAGTTTGACTCTGGCCCTCCTCTGCTCAAGAAGATCTAGAGTCAAATGTAAAAACTCTGCCTTTAAAGCCCTTCACAGTTTGGCTCTAGCCTGTTTTTCTAGGTCATTACATCTTACTGCCCTTCAAAGCACAGTACATGCCAGTTAAACTAGACAGATCATTGTTCCTCATATACAGTAGTTCATCTCCTGCCTCTGCAAAATATATACCTATACTTGTTCAGCACAAACTTCCTCTTCTTTTCTCCACATCCTAGGATTCCTTGCTTTATTCAAGCTTAACTATACCTCTGCCTAGCTTAGCTGCTGATGACTAAATGACTTTGTATTTACTTAGGTGTATGCAAGTTATTTTTCACTATAGAATATAAGCTCCCTGAAGGCAGAGGCAGCTTCATTTTTGTCTACTTGTGACAGAATAGGTATTTGATAAATGTTTATTAATTGATTCTCTCATAAGAGACTTTCATTAAAAATAACACACTTATTCAGTGACTAGTGGGAATTATTCCTTACTGGATAGAAATGGACCACCTTAGAATTGAAATGTTCATGATCGTAGGTAACCTAAGACAGCCACTGTTCACTGTTCTTCCTATTATAGGTATGGACAGTTCATTTTAAAGTTCACTGACAAATGTATAAAATCAAACATTAACATCAAAGGTTTAGCATAAACTTGTATGGTAACAGGATTTTTATTTTAAATTAGTTTTGAAACCTTTCAACAATTGAAAAAAAAAAAAGCCTTTCCCTACATTTGTGTCAAGCTTAATTCTGAATATAAGGAAAGAACTGGAAAAGTGCCAGGTTTCAGAAATGTGATTATCCCAAAACATTAGTTAAATTAGACTAACTTAGATTAAATAGTTATGAACTTCAAAATAAATTTGCAGAGATTGAATAACAAACATTCTTCTAGGACACCTGTTCTGGTGGTTTGTAAAGAATTTTTAAGAACTGAGTCAGCACTCGATCAAGAAAAGGAATTGCAAATGGAGACCCTTCCAGAAGTAATTTTAAGGTGTTTAAATATTTTATGAAGCACTAAATCAAATATATTTGCCTTGGGCAGGTTTCCCTGATGGTGTTGAATAAAAAATATTCATATCCCATTTTACAAGAGCTATTAATGTAAAGTTTAACTCACTATATGGAATTGAGGTCCAGATTTTACATCTAGCCCCAATCAACGTCAAATTGAATGAGAATACCTGAGGGCCTTTGGCACCTATGCCTATGTGTTCCAAAGCAGACATAGCCACATCAGTTAATTTGCTTCTACTGTTCATGTTAACAGAATCCACTGAGTGGTTCAGGGAGTCTTTGTACATGTGAGGCTATTTCCACAACAACTAGTGATAGCCATTTTTAAGTGTTTCCTTTAAATGATGGATATTCTATATCCATTATAATTTCATCTTCCTTTTCCAGAAATCTTGATTTAGATCAACAGAACAGTCTATTTCATTGTAGTGCAATCATGTCAGTGTTCAAATATGGAGCAAGTTAATTCTGGGAAATGGGTGATCCTCAAGGAAGACTCATGGGGAAGGAAAAGGGGGAGGAGGCCTCAAATTAATGTTAGCACCTTGAGGGAAAACTCTGGTTATGTCATGACAGTTTTGACTCTAGTAATAATTCTGGATCTCTACTTATCTTGCTTTGATTTGGGCAGCTCATGACCAGTTTGAATGAAAACTATAGCTAGAAAGATTTTATAATATGTCTACCAATCAGCTGTTATGGAGACAATGCCTCCGTGAGTCTTCCTCTTAGGAACTTTTCATTAATTCTTGAATTGAGCCTTTGTAGACATAATTCAACATTGTATCTTGTGTATGGGAAAATATTTTGTCCCATTTATAATTTTTTTTACACGCTCATGGTATTTTTTTGAGGGAAGGGAGGGAAAGGACACTTAAATATGCTTACATTTATACTTCTGGAATACAGATGCAGAGAGCTTTAATGATTTTCAAAAAAGAAAATTCTAACCCTGAAAGAGTCCAAAACAAAGATAAAAAACTCAACTTCCATAAAAGTGCTTTAGAGGAAACCTGGATTCTGGTCCTACTTCTGCCGCAAACATGGGCATTCCTGGATCCATCACTTAATTTGCATGGGTCTCAGTTGCCTCATCTTTAAAACAAAGGGGACTAGACTGGATTTGCTCAAGCCTTGCCGGAGAGTTTTTTCTTTGCCACGGGAACAATTTCTTCAAGACAATGCTGAATCCCATTTATAATTTTTTAAAATGTTAGTTTACACATCATGATTTGGAATTTGGAAACGGTAGTCATCTAAAATCCATGTTAATTTATTTTCTTTCAAATTGTTTTGAAAAGAGGGGGAAAAAAGAGGAGGAAAAATTTTGCACCAATATTTAGAACACACGTTTCAATCGGTAGTTTATCCCTGCTGGGCTAATGAGAATAAAGTCTATGTGTTCCAAGTAATTTTCTTTACCCCTCAGGAAATAGGTGTAGTGTAAATCCTGATGTTTTTCAAGACTTTATAAGCTGTGGGTGGGAGTTGGACTCAACCCTCACAGACTGAGACTTGTTTGTTACAAGGGGTGTGTGTGTGTGTGTGTGTGTGTGTGTGTGTGTGTGTGTATCTTTAAGGCAAGGAGAGAAAATGTCTTTCATTTTTGATCCTATCTTACAGTAGCAAGCAAGCAATTACTTAAAATTTTAGAGATAATTGTTTTCCTTTCCTGGAAATCAAATGAGAAAGAAATTAATCTCAGTTCAGAAAGAGTGCATCTTCAGAGGAATAATTAAAAAAAACCCAAAAACCACTTTTCTCAGCATCTCCTCACAATCCCAGTTGTCTGGCAAGCTTAAAGCCATTGTATTTGTTACAAATACTGCTGTTACCAGCGTTTTGTTAGGTTTCTTCTAATATAGTATGGTAAGTTATACTGGAAAGAAAGTGATACTGGCAAAGGCAAGATCCCTTCCTGAGGGCTGAGCTGATTGATGCATAGTAAATCTAATATCTCTAGCTATGATTCATCCCTCCTGTTAGGCCCATTCATCACAGTGTCAGTGGCAAGGGCTGTCTTCATTCTGTCTTGAACAGATGAACATTCTGGTAATAAGTAGCAATTAAAATATTAGTCAAATGGTAAAAGGATTGACTCTCCTTACTCTTTTTGTATCCACTTCCCAGTTAGAGATGGCTCATCTTTTTCAAAAGACGACTAAATATCATCAAGATCACTCACTTAGATGAGGTTTCTTCTGCCCTATCTCTTCAGGGTTCCTGGGTCCAAGTTCATCATTGAAGAAAGATTCCAAAGTGCATGAAGCTAGAACAAAAGAACAAGCCAGCTAGGGCTGCCCTCAGCCATCCAGCATGCACATACAGTGTTTTAACTGTTCTGGAAAGAATGAAGCATTCATAAGCTGTTCCATTTTCAAGAAAAAATTTCCTGTGACATTTTAATCCCCTTTTGTGCCAGAGCATTTTTAGATTTTTTCTGCTGCAAGTCATCTCAGATGCTTTGTATCTTTCACTTTCAGATGAATTGCATATTATGTGCATGACCCAAGATAAAATATAATGCCAGTATTATTGGATGAAAGTCTCATTCTTTTGGACATTCTGGGCTACTGGTCAGCACATAAATGCTGACCTCTAAGTATGCAGAGAAATCCTTAGAGACGTGCTTAAGAGGGAAAAAATGACTTTTAAATCTAAAATGACCACCTGTAACACTAAATTTGGTTTGTTTCTGTGAAACAGGTTTTTCTTCTGAGGACATTGTAACATTTGTTGTTTTATGAAGGGAAGAGAGATCAAGCATTTCTCCTGAAGTGGAAACTGAATCATCTCTGAAGGTGCAGCTTGGGTCTTTATTGTTAGTTGGTTATTTTGTATGATAATAGATAAAAGAAATGTTGAGTGCTATCAGAGTATGTAGGTACAAGAGTATAAGTTCATTCATTTAATACACAGGTATACATGGACAAGTCCCCTAACCATTGAGTGTATGCTTGAACATAATGAATAATGGTTTGGGGATCTGCTGGCTAAGTTGGTGTTAGTGATTCAAAGAGATTAATGATGAATGAGAACTGGATAGCTTTCAAGGTCCAGAGGCAGAGGTGAGATTACAGTTTTATTCTAAAGTCTAAAGGAACAGAACAAATGAAATCTGATGAAAGCAAAAAAGGACATTGACTTTGTTGTGCACAATAGCCTTGAAGAAGCAGATCCCATTGGATCATCAGGGACTGTTAAGAATGGGCAAATTAAACAGCTATGATTTGAGGGGCTTCAGTCAGAACTTCCCACTCCACCTGCATTGTCCAACCACTTGTCATTCCTCTATTACTGTGTTCAATCTTTTTTTTTTTTGGTCTTTATTTTTCCCCCCAAGAGTGAGATCCCATTGGAAGGATGATACCTTGTTTATCAATTAATACTTTAATTAGGAATTAGAGGAGAAGAGAACATAGGATTGGCTAATAACTCCCAGATTGACAATAAGTGAAAAAAGGAACCCCAATAGAGGAAGTATCAGTTGGGGGTGGGTATCGGGTAATGATATCAGTTATGAACTTGTCTGTGACCAGTCAAGGGGTGTTGAAATTTCTTCTTCATGAACATGAATCCTGACATTCAACCAAATCAGCCTTCTTGCTGCTCTTCACATACATAGCATTCCATTTCCTGTGTCCATTGTTTTGTGCCAGCTGTCCTCCATGCCTGGAATGTCTCCCTTTTCACCCCTACCTCTCAGAATCCCCAGTTTCTTTTCAATTCGAAACCCAAATGCCATGAGTCTTTTCCCAGTCTCTTCAGCTGCTAGTGCTTCTCCCTAAAATAACCTTTGGTTATTTGGGTCCATGAATAAATGATAAAATATTTATGAAATTCTTACTATGTGCTCAGCATCAGGGATACAAATTCAAGCAAGCTATCTCCTAGTGTTCTGCCTACCTGTCCAATGACTCCTTTTTCTCTTTTGTAGGATCTTCCTGGGGATTATGATTTGTCTAAGGATGTCTCCCAAAGTTCTGTCTTGGGGGGGTCATTTCCTTTCTATACTATTTCACTTGGTGATTTCTGCTTCTATGTATTTATTAAGCATCTGTTCAGTCAAGTGGTACAGTGAATAGTGTGCTAGGCCTGGAATCACAATGACCCAAGTTCAAAGTCAGCCTTAGATATTTACTAACTTTATGATCCTGGGCAAGTCATTTAATTTGTTTAACTTAGTTTCCACAACTGTAGAATGGAGATAGTAACAGCAGCTACTTCTTGTGAGGACCTAATGACATAATATTACCGAAGTGCTTACATACCTAGGATAGTAGGCACTTAATCTTTGCCTGCCTTTCCCCCCCCTTCAGATCTATTTATTCAAACTTCACCTCCTTCCTGACCTCCACTCTCCCATAAGTAACTACCTATTGGACATTTCAAACTAGATATCTTATAAACATCTTAAATTCAACACATCCAAAACTGAACTATCTTCCTAAACCTTCCCTTCTCCCTAACCTTCCTATTATTTTTGAAGGTACCATCTCCCAGTTGCCTAGACATGCAATACAACTTCAGTTCTTCACTCTCTCATTTGCCATGTCCAATCAGTTGTGAAGTCCTGTCACTTTTTTTACATTTTTAAACATTCCCAATATTTCTCTAGTGCAACCCCTCATTGTTTCATGTCTGGAGTATTTCAGTAACCTTCTGACTGCTCTCCTTTCCTTGAGTCTCTATCTTTCACTCAGCTGTCAAATTGATCTTCTTGAAGAAGCATGTTGTAGTTTGTCCAAAAAACCCAATAAATCTGTCCCCTCCCCTCTTGCCATTTTGATCAACTCCAGAAACTCTATCCCCTCTTGGTTTAAATATTAAATCCTCTGTTTTGACTTCTAAAGCTTTCCATAACTTACCCTCTTCCTACCGAATGTGTTTCCCATGAGTCAGTGATTCTGACCTTTTTTTTTCTTTAAATAAGATGCTCCTCTTCATTCTGGGCCTTTTTACTGGCTGTCCCACATGGATGTAACTCTCTACTTCATTTCCTCCTGGCTTTCCTTTCCTTCTGCAAGAAATCTTTCTGATCTGCTTTAATGCTAATGCTGTTCTTCTACTATTATTTCCAGCATAACCTACATATCGTTTGTTTGTACATAGTAGAACATATGTAGTTTGTGTCTTGTATCCCTCATTAGGCTGTGAGCAGGGACTGTCTTTTGCCTTACTCTGTATCCATAGTGCCTAACACATAGAAGCCACTTAATAAATGTTTATTGACTGACAGTTTTTGTCTTCAAGAAAATTATGTCTTACTAGGGAAACCAACACGTTAAGTAGAGCCAGAGAAGGAGAAAGAATAAGTACAGGATGTCATGGTCTATAAATGTCTTAGTAGTAACACGGCAGATATGAACCAGACAAGGTCAGAGGCTTGATGGCCATTGAGTCTTTTAGTTGTGAGGAGGATGGCAGTATGAACAAAGTGCTTTGTAAATATCAGCTATTAGTAGTAGATTTGGCTGAAATTTCTTTGGAATATGTCTCAGAAATATTCTGTGACTTTGCAGGTAGGAACAGCTTGAAAAATTTTGTGGTCTGTTTCTACCTCCAGGCAGGACATTTTAACTTATCCCTAAAAGATAATATTCTACTTAAAAGAAATTACTATCCAGAAAAGACTTCATAGTTTCTCCTCATAATGGTCCTTGTATCTATTTGGCCTTATAATCATTGTTTCTAAATTTAACCAAAATTCTGCTTTCTACAATCAAAATATATACTCTTTCACATGGAAATAAGTAATTCCATGTATGTACATTTTCAGAAAGCAATTGGTGAATGATAATGATTATAATATAATATAATGTATATAATATTATATATAATAATATAATATAATAAATGATAATTAACTGATACTACTACCCTAAAGTTTGCAAAGTGCTTTCTTTACCTATGATTTTTCATTTTGATCTTTATGGTACCCTGTGAGATTGACACTTTTGTTATCCTTATCTACATATGGAAAAGTGGAACTTGAGAAGACAGTGATTTATCCAAGGCAACACAACCAGTCAAGTATCTTAAGCAAGATTTTAACTTAGGACTTCCTGACTCCTGTTCCAACTATATCACTTAACTGCCTCAGTTGGCTCTTTGGACATAATTTGGATTATTAGTGTCCGTTGGTTACAACAAAAATAGGCAGATATTCTCTAATGAAAGAAGATCTATTCTAATCAATGTCTATTAAAGATGATGAGACTTCATATTTCTATAGTACTTTAGTTATAAAATAATTTCTTCACAAAAACCTTCGAGTTTTGTATTATTCATAGTATATTCTTGTTTTTCATATGAAAAAACTAAGATTCAGTCTTACTAAACTTAAGAGTTGATGCTAAAATTTTAATTTAAGTCTCTCCTGACTTCACTTCTGAGGTTATATATATATATATATATATATATATATATACACTTTCTCCTAGCTCTTTTGTTCACACACACACACACACACACACACACACACCCCATAACACTTTGTGAGTACTGTGACTAGGAGTTTTTGCAGTAAAGGCAATATGACCATCTTTAACTGAGGAATCTTACAGAAAGAAACATTGTCCACTATTGCATCTTCACAGAACAAAATGAAATTTCTGAGTGAGTAGACAAAGCATCTAGAAAGTCATAGCAAGTTTCATTTATTCTTTAGTAGACAAAGGACTTTTGCCAACACATGGTAACCACTGTGCACGTGTCAGCTGTTCTATGAGACTGACGTGCACTTTCAATTTATGAGGCTCAGCTGTTCTGAACTGTAATAGATTGCAAAGTGTATTTACAATGATGATCCTTTTTTGTGAGATGCAAATATCCCAGTCAGGTCACACCGAAGTTTAGGTTTCCTGCTTTGTTTTTATTGCCCTCTTGTGTAGAAATTGGAAAAAAAAACTGATAGAATCAAATAAGCTCCATATTCCTATCAATCATATATAGCTTTCTCTATGATAAGAATGAAAGGATATTTAGGAAAATTAATATCTTGTAATAGATAAACCTATACACATGGTTCATCGAAGATTTCAGAGAAATGCCTATAACACAAATACACAATCGATAAACATTTAGCACCTACCATGTACCAAGTACTGTGTTAGGTTCTGCGAGTTTAAAGAGACTATCACACACAGGATTTAGAGAGAACAAGCATGGTATAATGCAAAGAAATTTGGAGTTAGTCTTGATGTAATCTTTTATGTCAGGAAGACCCCATAGGATGTACTTCTTGGGGAAAAAAAGGTGACAATTTTTGTTCAAAAAGATTAAACAGAGGAGTAATAAAATGATATTCCACCTAAATAAAATTAAGAACCTAAAGAGGGGAGATAGAAAAACAGAAACAATATCATAATGGGACCATACTACAGCCTTTCAGGCCAGCTAGACAGACATAAAAGCAAAGCAACCAATGGATATTTTAGAATTTTCTATGCTGATAATTTTATCTTTCAGAAGATGGATTAAATGACAAGAATTGGTATTCTAGATGTGATTCAGACTAGTAAATTTAGGAAGATGAGGGAAGGATAAGACTCTTGTTTGATATAGATAGGGAATTGATAATGTATGCTAGAAGGCAGAACTAATACATGTTTTCTCCCTCTCCCCCTACTCCATCTACCCCATCCTCCAATCTCAATACAAAGGAAGGTGAGCTTCAGACTTTGGGACCCAATTCCCGAACTATTTTTTGTTTTATCCAAAGTCATTGAAATGGTAGTAAGAAAGCACTTGGCCACTCTAAATATATTCAAGTCACCTGGTGCAGATGAAATTAAATACTATGGTACTGGAAAAGCTCATGAATATGGTTGATGACCTGCAATTAGTGACCTTAGAGGAACTGTGGAGATTGGGAGAAGTGCAATAGGACTCATGATGGATATATGTTTCAATTTTCTAAAAAGGGACTAAGATGAATACCTCAGAATACACACAAGTGAGCTTGGCATCAGCTTTCTAGCTAATTACCCATCTCCTAATCCATCTTGTATTTATTACCAGATTAATCACTTCAGTCTCATCAATATTGGTATGACTCTTTTAGGCAGAGTGGTTTGAAACCTGTCCATGCATTACCTCATTCTGTATGACCTTTATCCATTCCTCCCATAAATCTTCTAGAGGGGAGTCCACCAAGGAGCTTCCCCTAAGCTTTTTAACATTTCACAGACAATAGCAAAGTACACATTCTCTATATATCTTTTTGCTTTCATTTCATGACTGGATCACGTCATTTTCATATATTTCTCAAGTAATGTCTTCTAAAACTTCTTGTAAAAAGCTCTTGATAATATGTTGCAGGATACCACATTTCTCCATTGCCATTTGGTAAGCTGCAATTTTGATCCTTTGAAGATTGTGCTAATTTATGATTAATCTTCTGAAAATATTGTACTCATGTCACTCAAGAAACTTCCAATTCCTTATTGATAACTTCACCAAGATTCAAGTTAAAAGGGACTTTTAAGACCTAAATCCTCTCTTCATATCTTCTCTATCCAGACCTATTTCACACTATTTCTAAAAGACTCCATTCATTCACGCATGAATGTTTTCTTCACTTTTTCTCCTCACATGCCACTTATGCTTTGCTTCGCCTTCATATTTTGTGTACATAGTTCCTTATTGCCAATCAGTCATTTTTCAGTCATGCTCAGCTCTTCATTACCCATTCAGGGGTTCTTGGCAAAGATTACTAGAGTGGTTTTTACATCTCTATTTATTTACTTGGTAATGGTATTTACTTCTCTAACTCATTTCACCTGAGGCAGACCGGGCTAAGTGACTTGCCCAGGGTCACCTAGCTAGTAAATGTCTGAGGCCAGATTTGAACTAATGAAGATGAATCTTCCTAAATCCAGATTCAACATTCTATCTACAGGGCCACCTAATTGCTTGTTTACTTCCATTGATATTCTCATTCCTCTCAACCTATTCAGATCTTACCTAGTTTTCAGGTTGTTTTTTTCCTGGCAGCTCTTAAGATCTACTTTTTTATGTTCTGATCATTACCTCATTATTTAACATTTTTACTATTTTCTTACTATTTCATAAAAAAGTGTGTGTGTGTGTGTGCGTAGAGTGTATATATACATTTATTTGTGTGTATGTAGATGCGTATCATGTAGCTGTGTATATATGTACATGTAAACTCATATGTATATATTTTTGTCTTTACAATTAGATGTTCCATACTTAAAGCCAAACATTAAGTGCTCGGATAGTACTATTGATAGGTTAAAATACTGAAATGGAGAAACCCTCAATAAGGATGATTTTACATGTACTATTTAGATATCTTACAAATCTAACTATTTTCAGTTCTTTAAATGAGGGGTTAACCTCATTTATGTCATGGATCCTTTGGCAGTCAAATGAATCCATTCTCAAAATCATGTTTATTAAATACATATTACCAAAGAAACTAAATTTATTGAAATATTTATCAAAAATAATTCACAGGTATTAGAATAAGAAGAACTGAACTGATGAAGCCTATGAATTTATATATGGTACTTTTTTCATAGGGGTAATTAAAAAGCTTCTCACTTTAGAAATGGCTATAGTTGGACTTCAGCCATGGTCTCCTCCCCAGTGGAATTCTTGTGGTCAGGCCATTGCTGGCTGCCTTTTAGTTGGTAGAGTCTGTCTTTGTCTTAACCACTTATGATACCTGTAGTGAGAAACAATGCTTATCTCAACCCCAGAAATTGTTATGAAAAGTACAACAAGGGATCAATTAAACTTGCCTCAAGAATATTTATTTAGCTATAATAGCTTGAAGCTTATTTTTGTACCTAAGCAAATAAGAACCCTTAGGTTTAGGTTTAGGTTCAGAACCCTCAAATTCTGGATTTAAATGGCCTAGACCCAACATTGGGAATGGTATCACAAACCTCTTGTTAGCTTTTAAGGTATTGCCTTCACCCAGAATTTATTCTGAGAGAATATATATTTGTGTTTATGCTTTTACAGATTTAGGTAACTGAGTTCCTAGCTGAAGTATGGGATATGGTATGCCCCCTATACTTGTAACTTTATTTGGATTACTGAAGAAGCAGAAAAATAGAAGAAAAAAGCAAAAAGGCTGAAAACAACCTATTGACTTCCTCTTATGGGCCAATAAAAAGAGTCATTCTTCCCATTAAAAAGTCTATTTTTAAAAATCTAGAACAATTTACCTTAGTGAATTGCTCCTATCAAGGATATTCAACTTCTAAGAAGTATTAGAGATGACTTCAAATAGGTCATTTTGTCAGGGGACAACCTGTCACTGATATGTAATTAATTAATAGCTTTACTTCACTTTTTAAAAATATTAATGGGCATTCATATACTTTATACAGAAATACTCACAACCGTCCCAAACAAATGCTCCTCTCCAGGTAAACTCATCTAGTACATTGGGGGAACCTCCTTGATCAGCTTCTTTCCAAATGTAGGACCAAAGGAGCATGGCATTATAGCCAGAAAAGTTTTTACATGCCTCATCCTTACTCAAAGAACTAGTTAGGACCAGAGAAAGTATTTAATTCAGGTTTCCTGTTGACACTAGTGCTTCTTTCACATTGCCCTGCACTGGCAGCTCCAGGTAGATTTCCTGTTCCTAAAATATCATGTTTATTCCCTTTAATATGGGAGCAAGTTGCTGGAGAAAGATTACTGGATTTAGAGCTATATTCTCAAGACTTCTGCTGGTCACATATGCCAATTTTATTTTCACAATAACATGAGCCTTAGCAGATTTTACCAAAACTGGAAAAAATTCTGTTAGGGGCTTACCTACAGTCCAAACCATAAACATTTATTAAGCACTTACTATGTGCCAGATACCATGCTGTGTACTAAGGGTACCATTAATAAAAAGAAAGCCCTTAAGGAGCTTGAAATGGAGACCACACAAAAAGAGGCAGGAAAGTGGGGCTGTGGAGGGGATGGGGCATTTTCTGTCCTCTCTTAAGGAAGGCAATGGGAAGAGTTTGGTATGGCATCTTCCAGCCCTCTAGAAAGGGAGAGGAGGTGGTGTCCATCAAGGCTTGAGAGCATCTTGGTGATGAGCTTTTCCTGGGAGGAACAGCTTGTGCTATGGAATTGAAACCAGGCAGGGGAGCACGTGTCAAAGGGAGTGAGACTAGATGTAGCAATCATCAGAAGAACTGGCCAGGTAATCACCATCTCTAAGTACTTCTATTGAGGTCTAAAGCCAAATCTTGATTGGATTTGCAGTTTAAAGAATGATTTGAGGGATTTTACCCTCTAATAAGTTTTGAGATACAGCAATTCATTTGCATTCATTGTTTAAGTGAAGCCAGTTTTCTCAGCTAGGTGGCCAAGTAGATGGCCTTCGAGTCAGGAAAACACAAGTTCATATTCTGCCTCAGGTAGTTAGTAGTTGTGTTCCTGGGCAAGTCACATAAGTTCTCTTAATTTCCTTATCTGTAAAAAAAAAAAAAAAAGAGAATAATAGCACCTACTTCAGAGTTTTCTTGGGGATCAAATGAGGTAACATTTGTAAAATACTTTACCAACATTAAAGAATTATACAAACATTAAGTGGAATAATAATGAGGGGTGTCTGTCACAGATTTTAAAGAAACCCCAGCATTTCACCTAATTGCTGCCACTGTATTCATGGCCTCTTATTTTCACCTAACTTTTAAGCTGCTTGAAGCAGGAATTGCCTCCCATTCATGTCTTTTTTTGCCTAGCACATAACACAGCATGCCCTGTAGGTGCTCCGTAAATATTTGTTGCGGTTGGTGTTGCAACCACATTCCAATACGATGTCTGAGATGGTAAAGATGTTCTGTGGCTCTTGTGGTTGGCCTGAGAGCTTGTTCATTAGCAAATCTTTCCTTCGTAGTGTGGGACCATTTAGGCCTTACTGTTATGTCGAGAGAAGCTAGTAGAAGTGACATTGCATGTCTAGAATGTGAATTGTTTGAGTAGGTACCAGTATTTACATACTGAACATGATTTCTCAGAATCACCCAGGTTTCCTTGGATGGAAGCAATTTGTAGACATTCTCTGTTCAACCTAGTCTTTTCTGGTCACTGATAAAGAGCAAGGAAATCCATGATTTGGGTTTAGTCGGTCAGCTAAGTGCTATGGCCCAGTCAGTGGGCTAGGCAGTGAGTATTAGGAAGATGAGACTGACCCTCTGTCCTCAAGGAGCTGATAGTCTTTGAAGGGGGAGACAAGATATACTCATGTACTTATATATGAGATGCATACAACTTGAGTCAGTAAGCATTTATTAAACACTTATTATACACTAGGCACAGTGTGATTTGTGAAGAACAAACAGTAATGGCTGGGGAAATTAAGAAAGGTTTCCTTGAGTTAAGCCTGGAAAGAAACAAGAGGTTCCTTGTTAGTCAGTGGAGTTGGTCCAGTTGGAGTTTTCTTGGCAAGGATACTAGAGTGGTTTGCCATTTCCTTCTCTAGTTCATTTACAGAGGAGAAAACTGAGGCAAACAAATTAAGTGACTTGCCCAGGATCACACAGCTAGGAAGTACCTGAGGTCAGATTTGAACTCAGAAGATGAGTCTTCCCAACTGCAGGTATGGCGATCTGTCCATTGTACCACCTAGCTACTATAAAAGCAGGTTAGATTTTGGTTGTGAAGAATTTAAGCATCTGCACTTCTAAAGGTAATAGGGAGTCACTCAGGTTTGATAGGGAAGGGGGGAGGAAGAAGGAAGGTAACATTGCTGTTTGACCTGGTCAGACCTATACTTCCAGAAATCTCTTTGGCACATGTAGGGAGAGGAAATCCTAGGGGCAGGAGAGGCCAGGTAAGAGGCTATTGCAGTCTGTTTAGCTGAGAGTGAATGAGGGCCTGAACTGGGTTGTCTGGTTCATGTGATTGGAGAGAATGGAAACAAATAAGAGAGATGAGATAGAGGGAGAAATAACAAAATTTGGCAATTGATTGTAAAAATTTTGTCTGAATTAGGTATGTTGAAAAGCTGGAGCAAGAATTATCACTAGGCTAAATCAGCTAATTTCAAATGTCCTTCCTCTCCCCCATGAACACATTTCAGCAAAAGAAAAAAAAAATTGAATGTATACTCCCTTGTATGTATCAAGGCTCAGCTCCAGCAACACTTTCTATATAAAGCCTTTCTTGCTCTACTACTATTAATGTCTCTGTGTGTGTGTGTGTGTGTGTGTGTGTGTGTGTGTATGTTTATCTTGTTTCTTTTTTGTGCCTATTGTCTTGCCTCCTAGACTGTTGTCTCATCAAGAACAGGGATCTCTTTTTTTATATTCCCAGAACTAGAACAATGCCTGACAAATAGTAGTCATGTGTTGTTAATGGGCACTTGTCCCAATTTCTCATCACTTGTTGCCCCATCCTACCACCGGAAGGATACAGCTGTTTACCTGCCTTTGGCTGGCTCGTACAAACTCACCATTTGGGGTTACATGTCGGGCTCATGAAGACCCACATGCATCATTGTTTCCTGGCAGTTTCTGGGCTTTTTTGCATTCCTATAAAAGCCCAGAGGCATGAAGATTGGGGTGAAGTAACTTTTACTCAGTGGGAAGAAGACAATTAGTGGTCTACCCTGATGAAATCCATGTGCCAAACTGCTTCTGTTATCCCACCTCTCATACATAGCTGCTGCCATCAGGTCCCTGACCCTCCAAGAAAGGTCTAGTCAGGCTATCATTTCTACTCACCTGCCCCAGGCCTCCCCCCTCGGCCCTGGTGTGTCTTGACTGCCTTTGTCCATAGGCCCTTCACTTAGCGTATGTCTATGCTCACTGCCACAGCCACTACTCCAGCTTATTTCTTGGAGAGAGGTAGAAAGACAGAAAATCCTCTTGTATCATTAGCAGCCGTCCAAGCCAAGGTCAGAAATCCTTGTAGGAGTGGAGAGACCTTAGATCCTTATTTCCTTCAAAAACCCCTGTTATCCATCCTCTATAGCTCTGGGGGCCATGGCTTCTACTCTGTAGATGGCTGGTCTAGAAAAGGAACCCCTCTACTCTACTTTTAGAGGACCCCCAGGCAAACCAATTTGTTAGCATAAATTTAGTATGGATGCAACCCATTCGTGTTTTTTCATCCTGTATCAGTGAATTCCACAACTTCCTGGAAATCTTCCATGGGGAATCTGCTACCCAAGTTCTGGGAGCTTTCCTCTGAATTTCTTATCATTCATTATCTGGATATCAATGTAGCTTCAATGTTGTCACCCCATGACCAACCCACCTTCTTTTCCAGTCCCGCATTGTTCTTGTGACATCCTTTAAACAGCTTCTCCTGCATAGTTTTTAGTTTATAGAGCATTTTGTGAGTTTCTCTATAGCCTTTTGAGTGACTCTCAGTTTATTTGGAGACTGTGGTGTTCTATGACTTGCCATACAGTTATAAGAACATCATTAAAAAGATAAGCTTTTGACATTAAACTCGATGCAACTGTCATGTTGATAGTACCATGAAGTTGTTTTAAAATGAAACCAACCCTAGTATCAGGAAGAAGGGGTACTGCTGTTGAGCTATCTTTGGCTGTCTCATACAATCCCATGTCAGGCACTCATGAAGCTCCACATGGCATCATTGTTTCCTGGCAGTTTCCTGACTTCTTTGCATTCCTAAAACAGCCTAGAGGCAGGAAGATTGGGGTGAAGTAACCTTTATTCAATAGGGTGGAGTGGGTAAAAGGAGTGGTGGGTTACTGAGAGATGGTTGCCCAGCCCAGTCCTAACCTGCCATAACCCAACAACTTTTGCAAGTGGAAATCCATCGTCTGTCATCTATGGCCTAGACATAAACCATCCTGGCAAAGCAAGGAACTCTTCTGTTCTACAAAGAATCTGATTCCATAGCCAAAGTAGCTTCCCATAAAATTATTTGGTACTAAGGTGTAGAGAGGCACTGGAATGATTAAACAGTATTTTGCTTTTATATGACATCTCCAGTTGGTTTAGTTTGAACAATGCACCTATAATTGAAATGAAACATATACCTTCAGGGCCAATATACTAATAAAATTGAGTTTATAATGAAGCTTGCTTTTTGCTGGCGGCTTCTGTCTTGTGATGGGAATGAATTTTAAAAGTAGGTCTTTGTAAAATCAAAACTTGCATAAGTTGGATCTCTGATTATGTAAAAAGAGGAAAATGCTACAGGTGACATGAAAACCTTTCCAGTGAAAAGGCAATTCATTGAAAACAGTTAGGACTGTTTCCCCAGCTATTTAAGTTTCCTAAGTGGAATGTCTAGCATTCTTTTATCACTGTTTCAGTCACAGCCTCTCAGAACATGCGTCTCAGCATGCCTCACCCATGTATTTTTGCCCTGGTGTCAAAAATAGGCAGGCGATGGGGTAAGTGTGAAAGCTATTGAGGGAACAAGGCAGCAAATTCTAAATAAAGGAGGCTAGATTGTGAGCCTTAAAGGTTACTCAGAGTCTTGGCTAATTCATATCTTAGAATGGAATTAATTGAATTTGTATGTGATAAGGTTGACTTCTTTAATGCCCAAATAGGTCATTTAATTATGATGTTGGTAATATTAAAGATTGTATTGATTTATTTTAAAAACTTAGAATGAAAGTTGGCACATGGATTGAAAAAGAAACATGAAGTATCACAAAGGCGAATCAGTGTTCATGATGTTAAAGAAATGAATAAGCAAAAAAGATGGCTGATTGCATGACAAGGGGGAAAAGGTAATCAGCAGATGGTTTCAGTGCTCCATTGATAAGTTAATTATGTCAAGAGAAAGTAAGGAAGGGCTCTAGCAGGTTGATTGGACTTCATATGGTGAATGTATAGGTAAAAATAGATGCATGGATTACAATTACATTCAACAAGTGATTTTTTTTTTGCTTTTTGCTGAGGCAATTGGGGTTAAGTGACTTGCCCAGGGTGACACAGAACAAGTGATTTTTAAACACCCACTGTATACCACATACTTGGTTAATTTAATACTACCAAGAGACCCAAAGACAAAAAAAAAGCAGTCCTTGCCCACAGAAAATTTACACTCTACTAAAGAGAAACAGATATACAGATATATACAAAACATATAGGGAACACAATATGTTTTGGTAGAGGAGAGCATTAACAAGTAGAGTAATCAGAAAAAAATGCTTTCTACAATGATGTAATCTATATCATTGGAAAGAATATTCATATCCATAAGATCAAAGTTACATTTTAGTATTTGTAGCTATATAGACTTAAGCAGAAACTCACATTAGATACATTCTTTGTCCATGTGTCTACAGGTAGGGAAAAAAAAGGAAAGAAATGTATTTTTGACCTGTTGTTTACAACTTGGCCTTACCTCTTTTTTGAACTCAAGTTTCACTATTTGACAAGATAACTACTTTATTAAACATTACCCTTAAGAGATTAATACTTCAGTTTCAGGACACATGGAATAATGGAAACAAATGGTTGGACCCAGTCTAAACTAAGTTCAAATCCTGCTTCAGTTCCTATGAAATCAGGAGCAAGGCCTTTAACATCTCTGAAACTATTTCCTCATCTGCAAAAGGGAGATAAGCCTATCCATAGTCTATATTTCATGAGGTATTTTTGAGGCTTAGGGGAGAAGTATCCAGAGTCTTTGTAAATGTCAGGTATCATCATCTTTAGTACTGTTGTTGCTGTTTTCAATATGGTCCTTGTCTCTCCCAACACAGATTGCAGGTCTTCCAAGTCTTATTAGGTGAGTTGGTTTAACCAAAATATTAATCATCCAGAAGCCAACCTGATGATGCACTTCCAAGCTTAGCAGGGCTGGTCCTTGAAAGACATATGGTCTGTTGCTGGGCCCCAACTTGAAATCTTTCCAGCCCGATAGGATTTGCCAGGGCTTGTGTTCTGGGTATAGCCTTCTTTAATATGAAGATGAGGTATCCAGAGAAAACTTGAGTGGAGGAAAAAGAATAGGTAGGTTTTTTAAAACCCCCATTTAACTTGGTTCTGTGACTTTCATTTCCGTGTCTAACTTTGAGGCAGTGGAAATGACATAGGCATATAGACAAACATGCTGAATTTTACACAAACAACCAATTAAATGTGTATATTTTATTTTGGTCCGAAGAAAAAACATTTGGAAATGTAAATGTGTATCCACTTACAGAAAACCTACCAGGCTATTGCGTACTTCTGACATATTTCTGTCTTGGACACTTCCTGTCTTAAAATACAAAAATAAAGGCTACAGAGACCAAATCCTTACAAATCAGAAGCTATTCAGACTAAGTTGTTGAGCTAAACGCACATGGTTTTCTGATGATGATGATGATGACTGCATCTGGGGTGGATGAATCATCCTAACCTGGCAAATAAGTCTCTTCAATTTTAACAAAATGATTCATTCAGGAAAGGCAGGCAATGAAGTAAAATTAAGGCACAAATATGCTTACTTAAAAGTCCCAAAGCTGTATTAGTAATGTTATTCTCCTTTGAAAAATTGATGTCCTCATAGTTGAATTTCAGTAAACTGTTAGGTGATGGGAGAGAAGGATAAAATTACATTTTATACATTATCTTAAGGCAGCCATTTGAATTTAGATGTATCCACAATAGCACTTGAAAGAAGAAATAAATATGATGCCCTGGTTCAGGCAACTAATAAGTATAAGACAAACTAAATATAATCCTACAGTATTAATACTGTATTTTTCCATGCTTCTGATGCTCAATCTGGGTAGAAATGAAATAATAATATATTATATAATAATACATATTACTATATGTAGTAATATATATATATGTATATATATATTATTCCTAATGTAGAAAGTTGGGAAAATGTGGATTACATGATAGTTCAATTAGATGGATTTGGAACTGGCTGAAGAGCCAGACTCTAGTTGTACCAGAAGTACTTAATGGTTCAGTGTCAAACTGACTCCTCTGGAATGCCCTCCAGATTTGTGCTTAATCCTTCCCTGTCTAATTAATGTTTTATCAACTCCTTAGTTGAAGGCATAGACGCTGTGCTTGTCAAATTTGCATATAACTCAAAGCTGGGAGGGGATAGCAAAAGGTCTGTGTGACTGACAAAATCTTGACAAACTGGAACATTAGAAAGAATCTAATCATAAATGTACATGGCTGGCCTGTGGGCTGGGTGTGCTGTCAAATGCCTGTGAATCTAATAAGATGAAATCCAGTTGGGTTTTATTACACTTGGGTTCAGCAGTACAAGATGAGGCAGACATGGTTAGACAGAGATTGTTATGAAAAAAAAAGAGGAGGGAACTGGGACAGAGAAGCGTTTAGTGAATTGCAAACCAAAAATACTAATTTGTGGGTTGCTTTGATAGAGGTATAGTTTTCAGGAGCAAGGAGTGGTGCCATAATGCATAGAGTATTGGGCCTGAAGTTAGGAACACTTGTCTTCTGGAGCTCAAATCTGACCTCCCGCACTTACTAGCTGTGTGACCCTGGGCAAGTTCCTTAACCCCATTTGCCTCAGTTTCCTCACCTGTAAAATGAACTGAAGAAAGAAATAGCGAAACTACTCCAGTATCTTTGCCAAGTAAACCACAGATAAAAACTTCAGAGTCAGATATGACTGAAAAAGATTGAAAACCATCGCTGCTTGTTGAGTTCTCAGTGCCTCTGTTCTATAAAGATAAATTGAAGGGACTAGGGATGTCTCTCCTGGAGAGAGTGGGTTGGTGATGGGCAGGACGTGATCTTCGCTGTCTTCAAGTATTTGTGGTGCTGTCATGTGGAAAAAATATTAAGCTTATTATTTATGGCCCCAGAGGGCAGAAAAAGAAGCAATGACCACAAGTTACAAAGAAGAATATTTAGGCTTGAACCTTGCTATTAGGAAAAGCTTTCTAACCATTAGACTATCCAGTAGTATAGTAGGCTGTTCTCAGAAGCTATTAATGAAAGGCTTTGAGCCTGAGGTTGGACCACTTTTAAGGTAGTATATAGTTTTTGTTGTTGTTCAACCATGTCTGTCATGTCTTACTCTTCATGTTCCATGTGATTAGGAACCTGAGGCATTTAGGGTTAAGTGACTTGCCCAGGGTCACACAGCTAGTATGTGTCTGAGGCTAGACTTGAATTTGGGTCTTCCTGACTCCATGCCCATTACTCTATCCACTTTGCCATATCACTGCTTGAACTCTTTTGTTTGAGGTTGTAGTTAAATCCTAAAAGTATTTCTTTTTTTTTATGTTTGAGTCACCCTGATGTCAGCTTTCCACATAGCAGTTCCTCAGATATTGTGCTATCATTCATCCTTCCCAAGGATAGTTCTCATTGGAGTCCTATTCTAAGAAGTTTCATTCTTTCATTGCTTATATTCTAGGATCTTGTTGCTCAAGAATGATGTCTTTGACAGATTTAAATCCCAAAGTCATAGATAAAAATTGCTCAGTCTCAATCATGTTTAAATTTTTTTTCCACCTAGGTCTAAAGTTGATGCTTCTTTCGTGACAGTGACATCTGCTGTCACTTGAGAACTTTATTTTTATAGTTTTTCTTCTAAAAGAGACTCACAAGACAATATTGGGTAAGGATTGCACCACAATTATCACCTTTTTTGGGTAGTGAATGAAAATTCACTTCTACAAAACAAAAAACCCTTGAATCTAAGATTTAGGTATGTTTCTACCAGACAAGTAGTGTGCTCTCATCAAGTATTCCAAGTTTTTAAGGATAAGCTGTCTGAGTTTGATTGAAACAGAGATAAGCATATTACTTTTCTTTGTTAGAAAATAAATCGCTATTAAAATAGTGAGCCTCAAACAACATTAGCCAGCACAACAAAATCTCTTTCAGAATGATTAAAAAAAGAAAGAAATGTCCATCTATATAGGGATTAGAATTGGAGAATATAAACAGGTAGACTAAGCATTTATTAAGTGCTCATTGTGTACTAGGCCCTGTAGTGACCATAGATACAAGCAAAGGAGACAGTCTTAGATTCTAATGGTGGAAGACAACACATAGGGGATTTTGAAGGGTGAAGAGCAAGTGGTATGTGGCAGGTGAACTAAGACAGTTGTTTAAAGATGGCAAGATAAGGCAAAACCATATCAGAAGCTGTAGTAGTTGCAGGGATAAAGACCAAGGTTCCATTGAGGAAGAGATGGCTATGACAGCATGAGTGAAGAAGGCAGAATGGGATGGGGACTGAAAAGGATTCCTTGGAGTTTATCTGGTCCAATCTGTACAATTTACAGGGGAGGAATATGAAGGCTCACAGAGGTGAGAAAAGACCATATGTGAATGGTTAAAGGAACTGAGAGTATATAGTCTGAACAACTCTTAAAGGGCTAGCATGTGAGAAAAGGAGTGAACTTATTCTTTTTTCCAGGGACCTGAACTAGAATCAATAGGTAAAAACTATGTGGAAGTAGATGTTAGCACAATATAACAAAGAATTTTCTAACAACTACAGTTGCTCATGGTGAAATGGGCTACCTTGAAAAGTAGACAACTCTTTACTGACACTAGAAATGTTACAGCAGAGTCTGGGTGAAGCCTGGGGGATTATTGATCAGATCAGGAACTTATTTGAAAAAAAAAAAGAGTCCAGTTTTTGCAAGAAGATCAAACTAGGTAATCTCTAATTTCCCTTTTTACTCAAAAATTTTATGTTTTTCTGATGTTTTGATTCTGTTCATCATCTCTAAACTTTCCAGTCTAATTAAAGTTTTTAATATGTTTCAACAAAATTGCTCTCGGAGTTTCTCCTATACAAAATTCTGCATACACAGAGAATATTAGATGTTTAAAAAAACAAACAACCCTTTACCACCAAATTAGATATGCTAGGAATTTTGCCACTGAAAGTAAAATTCCTCTCTTTGCCCAAATAAAATTTATTTTTCTGAGAATCTTGGCTTCTTTTTCAGTTTCTCAAAGTAGGAACTTCTGGGTAAATTTGCATACAATAATAATTGGAATTATTTTACCAAGGAAGCTAACTACCCTTAATCTTGGCTGCAATTCACAAACTAATTTAGAGTAGAATAGTTTTCTTATAAAGTCCCAATATCATTTGTGATGACATTTTGTAATTTTTTAAAAATTGAGATTTGAAGTTTCACCAGGCCTTGGAAAAACTTATTAGTTTCTTTCATTAAATTTTTAAGTAAAATCAAAAGATTTATTGAACATTGTAGCATCAGAATATGAATTATTCCTCCTGTTAAATTCTCAAAGGGACAACTTAGTATAGTGGATAGAATCCCTAGCCTAGAAACAGGAACATTCATCTTCCTTGAGTTCAAATCCAGGCTCCCTCACCCATCTTTGTGACCATGGGCAAGTTACTTAACTCTGTTTGCCTCAGTTTCCTCATCAGTAAAATAAGCTGGAAAAAGGAAATGACAAACCTCTCTAGTCTCTTTGCCGAGAAAACCCCAAATGGGATCACAACTAAAACAACTTGGCACAGCAACAGTTCAGCTAGTAGAGTCAAGAAGATCTTAGGTCAAATCCTGTCTCAGAAATTTATTGTCTTATTACCCCGAGCAAGTCCCTTAACCACTTTCTGCCTCAGTTTTTGCAGCTGTTAATGGAAATTGTATTGCTATCACTTAACTCCCAAGGATGTAACAAGGATCAAATGAAATAATATTGTAAAGCACTTTGCAAACCTTAAAGTACCATTTAAATGTGAACTATATTTCTTAGATACTGATTCTTTTAAATAGAGCACTTAAATGTTCTACATATGCCCAGCAATAATAGGACATGGGTGGAAACATTTTTTTTTTTCTGTTGAGAAATACAAACTTGCCCAAAAAAGTTATGAACTGTAGTAATCCATAGACATCAAAAGATATTAGAACACTTCAAAATTCATTTACTGAAGAGGAAACTGAGGCCTCAGGAAGTTGTGACTTCCTTACAACCACACTACTAATCAATAACAGCCAGAATTTAAATCTAGCATGATACAATCAAAAGAGTGATGGATTCAGAATCCACAGAATTGAACAAAGAACCTGTGTTCAAATTTCACTTCTGCTACTTCCTATCTGTATGATGTAGGTCACTTGACCTCTCTGGGCCTCACTTATCACACTCAATTCTGCATTAAAATGGTGAAACACCTAAAAAGAAGCTAAATGACTGAAGTCAGAAATGGAATGGGTCAGGGTGGGATCTAGTTGGTGACTAGCCCTTGCCCTTCCAGTCTGGTCAAGATAGGGAAATCATGCAGTCTTAAAGAGCTGGTGTGTGTGTGTGTGTGTGTGTGTGTGTGTGTGTGTGTGTGTGTGTGTATAAAATTTCCCCATGATGATATTCAAAAACATATCTCTCATTCTACTTTGTGAGTTCATCTCTTCTATATTAGGAAGTGGTTAGCATATTTCATGATTGGTTTTCTGGACTGGAAGTTATCAAATCTTAAAAAATTAAAGAACAGGTAACACAAAACAATTTAATAATACAATAAAATAAAACTAAATATTTTAGTTTCAATATTTTGAAAACTTCATATTTTATCATTAGGGAATCTCACCAGTATATTATCTTTCTTCATGACTGACTGAAAAACAGCTGATGACTTGGTAGTCATCCTGGGAGTGACTGGCCTTTCCTAACCTAACTTATTCTGACCTTTAAACAGTAGATACATGATCTGTAAGGGTCATACTCAAAATCCTGACCGTTCAATAGGCCTCAGACTAGATATCTTGTACAGATTAACCTGTCACTGGGGCAAGTAGGCCAGATCTATATTATGATAAATACAAAACAGGAAGAGGTAAACAAGAGGACAGATGAAGGAAAAGGGTAACGTGAATAAGGAAAAATAAAGAAAGAAGAAAGGAAAAGGACTAATGGAAGAGAAAGGGAAATAAGAAATCCACTGAGGGTGAAACCCAGGAAATACTTGCCACAACTAAATGACTTCTTGTCATAGCTTGCTTTCGCTTGGGCTGTGGTACTCAAAGTTATTAATGAGAAGTGTTGTCCTTTGAAATTGGGACTTGCTATCTTGCTTGAGGGGAAGCTAAGTGGCACAGTACATAGTGTTAGGCCTGGTGTCAGGAATATCCAAGTTCATATCTGTTCTCACTAGCTATGTGGCCCTAGGCAAGTCACATAGCCCTGCTTGCCTCAGTTTCCTCATCTGTAAAATGAGCTGGAGATGGAACTGGTGAAGCATGCTAGTATTTCTGCCAAGAAGACCCCAAATGGGGTCTTGAAGTCAACCATAATTGGAATGACTAAATAACAATAATATTAGAAATATATATTCCTTTACTCTTTGAGAAATCTAGGGCTTTTTATTTTTTTTTATTTCTTCAAACACAAAGCTATAAAAGGTAGTCCATACTGTGAGGAGCTTGAAGGCTTAGAGTCAGAAAGACCTCAGTTCAAATCCTGCCTCTAAAACTTATTAGCTATATGACCCTGGACAAGCCACTTACTCTCTGTTTCCTCTTCTATAAAATAGACCTTCCAACATCGTTATGAGGATTAAATGAGATAATATATGTGAAGTGTTTTGCAATCCTTATTGAGAATCTGTGTATCAAGTACTTATTGTTGTTATTGATAATAAATGTAACTTTCTTATTGGATTCTACAGATTTTAGACTAGTGTAAAAACTTGGATTTTTCAGAATTTATTTGAGAAAAGTAGAAGTGACTGCCAGTTCAGCATCAATTCTTGGAAATATTTTGACTTACAAAAACCACTTATATTCTTACACTTACTCCCTTTACTCTCTATGATCAGTGACACTAGCTTTCTTGTTCTGTAGCACAACACTCCCAACCCGTGACTCCATGCATTTTGCCAGTGCCAAGAGTGTTTCCCTCCCATTTCCATATCCTGGCTTCCTTGGATTCCTTCAAGTTCCAACTTGTTCAGTTGTATCTGACTCTTCATGACCTTGTAGATCATACTGTCCATGGGGTTTTCTTGGTAAAAATACAGGAGTGGTTTACCATTTCCTTCTCCAGTGGAGATGGGTCACACAACTAGTAAGTGTCTGAAGCCGGATTTGAACTTGTCTAGCTGATTCCAGGACCAACACTATATCCACTGAGTTACCTATATCCACTGCCCCCAAAATCTCACCTATAGGAACCTTTCCTGGTTCCTCCTTCATATCAGTATCTTCTCTTTGTTGATTATTTCCAACTTGGGAAATACAAGTGTGTGTAAGTATATATGATTAATAAATATGATCTGTAAACCCCACATGATGCAGTAGAGGGTACAGTTATGTCAATTTATAGCTACATAGTTGTATGATGTTTCTTCTAAAAGTTGTAAGCTTCCTGAGGGCAGAGATAGTTTTTAATCTTTGTATTACCTGTCCTTAGCATAATGCCTGTCACAGAGTGGATATTTAATAAATGTTTACTGACTATAAGAGGTCTGAGTAGGGAAAGGTTTTTAATCTACCTAGAAAGGTATTATCTCCTGGAGGAGGTGGCATTTGAAATGGATTGCAAAGGATAATGAAGAATCCAAAAGTCAGAGTCCAGACCTAGGAAATGGTACCCAGAAGCGAGTAAGTAATATGAGAGGATGGTAAAGGGCCTTTAATATCAGATTAAGGAATAAAAAGAGTTTTTAGCAGAGGAATGATATGATGAAATCTGGTATGAGAATTTGTTTTAAATTGCCATCCCACCCTCCAGTTTTCCACAAATTAAATGTGCTTTTAAAAGTTTACTTGTAGTCTCATGCATAGACCAGCCATCGAATAAAATATTGGCATTTTCTTGTGCAATAGCACAAGCACATTTAACAAGATTAAATGCTCAATAAAATCCAACAAAAATTAGCTCCTCTGTGTCATCCATTGTGGAAATACAATGGCAAAAATAAAATCATCCTAACCCTCCATAAGCTGGATGAAACAATATGTCCATGTACAGATAAGTAAATACAAAACATATGCAAAGTCATTTTAGAATGGAAGAGAGGAGACAGCTAGGAGGCTCAGGAAAGGCCTTTGTTAGGAGGTGATTGTTGAGCCCAGACTTGGAAAGGAGATTCCCAAAGATGAAGGAGTGAAGGGGAAGTACTTTTAGGCATAAGGATACAGCTTATACAAAAGCACAGAGGCTTAAGACAATATCCTGGCACAACAGCAAGAAACTTTGCTTAGCTAGTAATGATGTTCATGATGAGTAATAGTTAATAAATATTTTGTAAGCACCTACTATGTTGGTTAAAGTACTGTGCTGCTTTATTCAGTCCTTTTCACCTGTGTTGAACTCTTTGTGATTCTGTTTGGGGTTTTCTTGGTAGAGATACTGTGGTGGTTTGCTATTTCCTTATCCAGCCCATTTTACAGATGAGAAACTGAGGCAAACAGGTATAAGTGATTTGCCTGGGGTCACACAGCTAAATGCCTGAGGCTGAATTTGAACTGAGGTCCTCCTGACTCCAGGCTCTGTGCTCTCTCTCTCCTTTGTGCCATCTTGCTGCCCTTAGGTACTATGTTAAGCACAGGATAATGTGAAATAGAATGAAATCAATAATTAATATCTAATGTGAAATATGAAATGATTCAACCTATATAATAGGAGTATCTAAAATTATAGATCGAAGCTATAGCCTTCATGACTTTAAATACCAAAGTAATTTGTGTTTTGTCCTAGAGGCAGCTGCTAGGATGGCTGTGCTATGAGTGTACAGAAAGAAACCAGTACCAGAGAGGAAAAATAAGAATATCCTTTCCCTTGAGGAGCTTAGAATACAATAAGAGGAACAAAATCATTAATTTTCAGTAGAAAATCTTTCTTACCACTTTGAAACTCTTCCAGTGCTGTTGTCAAGCCCTTGGTGACTGTTCTGAATAGAATAGCAACCCCAGTGAACTAAAGAGAACTAGCATTCTTGTAATGTTGAAGGGCTCTCTATCTTCAAAGACTTAGAAAGGGGAGATAGTAAGTGCTGAAACTGCATGGTCCTATTTTGGGGAAAACTTTTGTTATTCATGGTTTGTTCCCTAATCAGTCAACCCCAAGTGAATAGGGCAGCCCAATGGGTAGGAAAAAAATGTTAGAAATTAACTTTTCAGCTATGATAAGGCTTTGATTATATTTAAAAATTTTATGTAACTTCTACAAATTATCTTTCTAGGCCAGCCAAAAATTGATTTTAATTTAGGGAGCTGAGAGCACAAAGCCCCAAACAGAGAAGAAAAAAGAAATGAGTTCCAAACATAAATGATTAGTCATGGAAACAGTGCTATATTAGATATTCAGATAATTTTTAGGAATGATAATGGTGTCAGGCTTCCTTTTGCTGCTCTAGAATCTGTAATTTGCATTATTTTTAGGACCTTGCTATTTAAAGAAGCAGCTCATTTAAAAGTTGGCGACACAGTTATGATAGAGTTTATTTCTGTTATTGTGAAACTTGAAATGAAAACAAATGCTGCATATGATAGGAGACTTGCAAATTTTTTTAAAAGAATCTGTTGCTTTTCCCAAGAAGGTTTGTGTGATAAACAGAATGACACACACTTGTATTTTTCCCAAAAGTGGTATCAAAACTCACAAGAACAATATATCACAGTACAGGGAATTTACCCAAAAGTTACATCAGGATTGAATCCCCACAATGTAATCAGAATGAATAGACTAACATGCAGATAGAATTCAGAGAAGGACTTCTGGGAATTAGATTATATATAGTTTTTTTTTTTTTTGTAGTGCTTAAATGAATGATTGGTTATAGAGAAAAATGCTTTGCCTACATTTACCTTCTTTGGGGGCTCTTCAGAATAAAACTAAAAAGTAGGACAGTCAGTGGTTATAACTGTAACCAGGCTCTTTCATAGAAGATTCAGGAAACTTTTTCTTCATTTAATGGAGCTTCAGTCTGTATAATTCAGTCTTTCAGTGTAGGTGTACTTTGTTTATGTTATTAGACATGTGTTCAGCAGTGTGGGGGTAACTGCTGAATTTCAAAGCAAAATATCTTTTCTTGTTCATTTGGATTTGCTGTTCACCTTCAGATAGCGGTGTAAACTAAGTTGTAAACAAAGGTTCTAGGATCACTTTGGGGACATATTCTAGAGGGGGTCATTTTTCAGGTATGGGTTGGATTAGAGACCTTTTCTAACCAAAAATCTGTGAAAGTGATTTGTCTGTTACAAAGCTGAATGTAAATATTAGCAATCATGATGATCTTGGCATTGGAGCTTATGGTTGACCTACCTTGACTTTTCAAAGACTATACTAGTGGAACACAAGTTCTGGCTGGTCTAGTTCAGACCACCTTTACTCTTGCTTAGTTCAGACATGCTTATTGCTAGAAAGCTGGCTACCAGCTGACCAGGTTATCCATGCTAGAATATGTCCCCAAAGTGATCCTAGAACTTTTGTTTAAATTTCTCCCAGGGAGATGTGAGGAGAAAAAGAAAGAAGACAGAGGGTGGAGAAGGGCCAGAAAAGGGATCTCCTTCCCATCTCACTTGTATTCAATGAAGATAGCCAATCTCTGGCCTATTCTCAGGAAGAGGACTTGATCTTGGGATTGTTTAAAACAACTCTTATATTGGTAGAAAGCTTATCCACACTGAAGAAATCACAGATTCTTGAAGCATTGTTGTTTTTATTAATAGAACATGCAAGTTTATCATCATTGCAAGGACCTGAGACTTCACTCATATGGATACTCTGTCCATCAATGTGGATGATAACCCATCCATGCCTCAGTAAATAGCCATCATGATTGCTGTGGTAGAAAATTTCAGCTTTGTATAGTAGCCAACAATTTCACGATAAGCTTCTCCAAATTTAACTAGGAAAGACTTCAAAGAGTAGGCTCATTCTGTCACTGAGCTCATACTGACATTACTTTGGAGAATAACCCAGAGGAACCTCCATTCTACAGTGAACTATAGAAATTTAATAGAGATGTTTTAGAAAATTTCTGTAAAGTAAGATCACAGGATTATGGATTTAGGGCTAAAAAACATTTTAGAATCATTTCCTTTTATAGATGAGGAAATGAGGTCCATAGAAGGTGTGATTGGTATTCAAATTTGTGTCCTTTGATTCGAAATCCATCACTTTCTAGTATATCATAAGATACTAGAAAAAGCATGGACTCAGAAGTCGTGGGTTCAGATACCATTTATGCCCTGCTCCTTTGTGACCTTGGGCAAATTAGCTGACTTCTTGGATTTCGGTTCTATAAAATGAGAAAATTGAACTACATGGCCTCTGAGGTTGCTTCCAACTCGTGTGATTTAAAGTTTACTGGTATCAGATATGGCAGGCTTGTTTTAAAGAAGATAAATTTAAATGTTTTTAGACTTGGGAATTGTACAAGAAAACAATAGAATATGGTATATAACCCCAGCCCATAGTACAGCCCCAGGATTTTCAGTAGACGCTAATTTTGTGACTTATGGGCATTTGAACAAGCAGAGTCAGTGTTCTGGTAATTGCAACAGTTCTGAAGCATAATTGTATGTCATTTTCTTTAGTTTAATGGCGTTGTGAAGAGAGAGAAATGGAAACACTGTCCTCCTTGTTCTTTTACCAAGGCATTCCTTCTAGTCACCTAAAGAATGAATATCAAAGTCTCCAGACTTGAGAGATTTAAAAAAAAAAAAAAAACTGAATGTGCCAAATCAGTTTTGAAAAAACTTCTAGTTACTTAATATTTCTCACTTCTGGTAGTTTTTCTCATGCAGATGCTAATTGTAGTTAAAACAACCCAATTTTGCTTTTATTTTGATTCTTCAAGTGTCCAAGAGAAGATACTAGAGGCTATTGTTAATTTCTCATTTTAAATTATATTTAGAAAAGGGACTAAAATAGTGACAGAAATAAAAATAGAAGAGGAAAGCAAGTTACTTTTTTTTTAAAGCAAGTTACATTAGACAAAAGACAGAAGCATTGCATAAAAATATGCTTTAGGAAAATATGCCTTAAAAGATTCAAAGCAATTATTTTCTTTTTTCTTTCCTTCCTTCCTTTCCTTCCTTTCCTTCCTTTCCTTCCTTTCCTTCCTTTC
>JAJPUD010009081.1:15235-33341 GCA_023553655.1 Myrmecobius fasciatus
GAGAGAGAGAGAGAGAGAGAGAGAGAGAGAGAGAGAATGAGAATATGTGTATACACACCTAAACAATAAACACATATCAGGCAACTATGTAGCTAAGTGGATATAATGCTGAGCCTTGATTCAGCAAGATTCATTGTCTTGATTCTAAATCTGGCCTTTTACATTTACTAGCCTTTCAAGTCTAGCAAATCACTTAACCTGCTTTGCCTCCATTTCCTTATATGTAAAACTATCTAGAGAAGGGAATGGCAAATCACGCTAGTACCTTTGCCAAGAAAACTCCAAATGGGTCATGGGGAGCTAGGCATAACCAATCAACTCTGTAGATAGATAGATAGACATTTATATCTATATGTAGAAGTAGTGTATATGTTTATGTTTTCTGTGTATGTGTGTGTTCTGAAACAATAAATGAAACAAATAATTGTGGACATGTCATTCAGTTTTTATTCCTATTTAATCAATACTTTAATTATCTATTTAATTTAAAATTTCAAGTATTGGGTACATTTAATGTATTTATTGCAAAGTTATTCTATTTGAATCTTCTAAATGTTTTAATCTTTAGGTTATATCCTACTTTTAAGTAATCAATTGTCTAAAATCAATTTCTTTTTACACAAATGTACAATAAATTAAAAGAACCTTGCAATGAAGTAAAATACAGGATCTATTTTGAATGTTAATTGAAATCCTATGACACCATAATATTGTTTCCTCAGAGACAAAAATTCAACATAATATTCTTTGAGTCCTTTAGCTTATTAGTTTCTTAGTTCATTCAGTCCATCATTCTGACTGGATTGTAATGGTGATCAGCATTTAATATCATTTTTAAGCCTAAAGAAATATGCTGACATTTATGCTGCTAAAAGGGGGTATTTTTGTTCTTTGAGTAACTGAAAATATATTATATGTCTCTTTACATTTATCTATCGTCATTTTAGATTGAAATTCATTAAATGTTTAAATACCAAGTGGAATCTTAATATAGCGGGCTGGCTCTGAAAGTTTTTCCTCCTAATGACTAAGTTTTGTGACCTTGGTCAAGTCATAACTCTTTGCTGCTTCTCATTTTCCCTCACCTGTCAAATGAGGGAACTGAAAAAAAAGGTCTCTAACTATTTTTGAATCTCTTATTAGCAATCTGATGATGGGAAAGTTAATTAATCTTACTCATACTAAGTTTTGTCACATGTAAAATGAGGGCAAATACTGATAATATTCACAGAATCATTTTAAGTAAAGTTAAAAAAATACTTTAAATGCCATAATATTTTATTATATCTCTATCTGATATAGAAGTGCTTATTTTGGTTTTCATAATTCTGTTTGGTTGGTTGTCATTTGTTCTTGAAGAGGACCAAAATAACACCACTATGTTACAAGATACTGATTAGATCAATATGAGTTCGGAATGCTCTGCATAAGTTGGAACATTTGGGTTAGACTCTATCTCTGTACATCTTGCATTTCTTTTGAGCTAATTCAATTCTGCTTTGCTCATAAAGCTCATAGAGCACTTTCTCTGATGAAGATATGGTATGTTGGGTGGTCCTATGTCAATGTCTTTCATGTTATACAATCAATTCTAAAGTTTTTAAAAGAGACCTTGGGAATGTCTTTGTATTGCTTTTTCTGACCATCTTGTGAGAACTTGCCATGTGTGAGTTCTCTATGAAATAATCTTTTTTGGCAAGTGTACATTTGAATCATCTTAGGAAGATTCTAAAGATGACCTAGCAGTATAAGATACCAGACCCTGAAGTCAGAATTCTAAAGGATTAATGCATGAACACAGCAAGGTACACATAATAATATACTGTTTTTAGTCTGTTAAAAGTATATTTTTGACTCAAAAATATTTCTACATTTTTGACAATGCTGTACCAATAAATATATTTATAAATTAACTCAGAAAAATTATAAAAACACATTAAAATCATTTTAAATAAGTCATTAATTTAGAGTAGAAAGGGACCATAAAGATTTGTTCTAAGTCTTTTATTTTACATATGAGAAAACTGAGAGGGGGTGAACTTGACTTAGATCACATAAATAATAAGTTGCATGGCTTAGATATGAACCCAAATGTTCTGAATCTTCATATATGTGAAGCCCATCACTCTTGTCAGTTATAAAGATATCTTTTATAATTTATCCCTCAGAATTGTAAGTTTTTAGTGTAACATTATGTAACATTATGCTACACTATCAGCGTACTATAGACTCTTCACTAATTTATTGAATTTCATAAATAATTAATATTTATTGAATTATTATACCATCTGTCTCTTTATGTGAATTTAGTTTAGCTCTTACTTGAAAACAGATTTCGTTGGAGATGAAGAGAACAGAAATGCATTGGGGTGCCTGAGTAAAGGAGCATTGACACTAGGAAGGGTAAATGAATACAGAATGAAAAGGATTAGAGTGTTGACAATATACGTTCCACTTTATCTATATCAATTTTTGACCTCAGTAAACAAGATTGTGCAAGGTATTGCTGTGACTTCCTTATCTACAATTCAAAGGGTGCCACTGGTAAAGAGGCAGAATAAAGGGAGGCTAAATTAGAAAGTTGCATCTACAGAAGTCCAATATAATTGTAACTCTAAAATGCTGAGTTTCCATTGAGTGGTTTGTAAACAGTCTTCACTTGCATATGTGTGTTTGTTTAACTTCTAAATCCCTTGCTTTCCACACTGAATTAAAGCATTTTACGAATATATATAAATAGAGATGCAGCAAACAATTAGAAACTTCTTTGCACTGTTGGTGTTCTTTTCCCTCTATTTGTGACACTTTTCACAACAAATGTCAATCCTAAATGAGATGACTTCAGTCCTTCTAGCATATTCAAGTAGAGTTGGAAATAGTGGCAGATGGAAAGCCCACTTTTGACATGAAGACAGAACAGCTGAGGGGAGTTTTCAAGACATCGGGTTGCTTTGGTGTTTTCATACAGTGCAGGGAACTGGATGGGGCAGCAACACATTTGATTCAACTCCAGAAAAAGCAAACTTCACACAAGGGGGAGTGTAAAATGGATAAGAACCAATAACACCTGCCAAGTATTAAAAGCCTGCTCTAGCATGCCAGTCACAAGATCAGGAAAAGAAAGACATATTCCACAGGGTTATACATACTTACTGCAGGGCAATTTGGACTCAGATTATTTTTCTTTCTCTCTCATATGATTATAACTGGACAGAAAGAGTTTAAATATAATATATAAAAATGAAATAAGACAAGTAGATCAATTCCAGGTTGTATTTTTAAAATATATAATTTGAGTAATAAAATCTCTTCTACTTCATGCTATTCTATTTAAGATTATAGATAATAATTGTGCATGTATTTATATGTAGTCTCAGCATTGTCCATTGCACTTAATGAGTGAAACAGGGTGCTAAATTGCTGATCTTTGTTTCTTTCCTGTGAGAAAATTAGAGTTCAGAGTATAGAAGATAATTATCATGTGTAGAACTTTTTTTTTTTTTTTTTTTACATAGGGCAGACCCAGGTAAGGAAGAATTGTGAGAAGATTCTGACAGAAGGGGACAGGAGGACACTTGTCAAGAAGACTAATATAGGAGAGATCATACAAGGAATTTACAAAGGAATCGAGAAATGAAGGTGGTAGTCTGTCATAAACCTCATTTGCCTAATTTGTAATTTTATATAAGCCATCTTGGAACATGTGCCCAAAGCTGACATTGCCCACCTGCCCTTTCCTATATTTGAATAAGGGATCTCTAGCATGTGGTCCCATCCAAATTTGTTTCTCCAAAGAACATGCCATCTGTTTTGGCAGGAAGATTGCTTCACTGCCCTATGAATTTGCCAGGATTCTTCTTATATCTGTGACTTTGTTCATGCTGGCCCCCTCACCAGGAATATCCTATTTTATAACTATCAAAATCCTGTCCTTTTTAAAGGCCTATTTTATGTCCTTTCTTGACTTTTCTAGCCATTTTACCATTTTTTGAGCCTTAACATAATAACAATAGCAAGAAAAATACCAACAGCAACAATTATAATAGCACAATCTCAACCTACACTATACAAGGGGGATGTGGGCTACAACAACATAAGTGCAAATCTGTGGAATAAAAGATAGAAATATCTTATTCTTAAAACACTTATGATAGTTGTGAAGCTGAAATATGAGAAAAGCAGGCTTTATTGATCTCACTGATTGGATTGGCAAATTGGTTAATGTAATTGAAACTATTCCAATGAGTCAAAGAAATAAAAAGGACAACATAATGTAGACTAATTCTAATGTTCAATTATTATGGTCACTTTAATGTGGAGGATAGAAAGCAACTATGTCTCCATATTCTTGAACCATAATGAAGAAAGATATAGCAAGACAGATTAAGATTACTGATTACTAACTTCAGGTTCCAGAGTCAAGGTGGCAGTGGCAGACTAAAGCAAGAAAGCTGCTCAAAAAACTCCCAGTTTCCCTCAAAAAAAAAAACACATGAAACCAAGCTTTTGAACAGGGTCTGACAGATTGTAACCTCTCTCCAACTCAAGATAGATTGGAAAAAAAATCAAGAAAGGTCATTCTTACTCAAGTGAAACAAACAAACAAACAAACAAAAAAAAAAAAACAGTGAGAGGGTCTTACATCACAACAAATTAGCAGATAAGGCTCTCTCAGTCCTGGTTCACTACAGGAGCAAATCAGTAGGACAGCTTCCAGTTCTAGCTCATAAGGCAAACTCTGGAAAACCAGACTTTCCTGAAAAGAGTAGGCTAAGTTACCTCCTGCAAATACAAGGACTTCCTGTGCTCAAAGCTACAATTCAGAGTTGCCCAGGAAGCTTTGGACAGTGCCTCCTTTACCCCAGGAGTAGAGCTTAAAAGTAAAAAACCAATTATCAAAAGAAAAGGAAAGAAAATGAACAAGAAACAGAAAAGAATCTTGACCGTAGAAAGCTACTATGAAAAAAGAGCAGAAAATTCAGATGAGGACAAAATGGCCACAGAGGAAATCTCAAACAATGATATTACTTGGTCTCAAGCATAAAAAGGCTTTTTGGAAGTGATTATGAAAGACTTTAAAAGGCAAGAGGTGGAAGAAAAAATGAGAAAGGAAAAGAGAGGTATGCATGAAAGAGACAAATTTTGGAAATGCATGGGAAAAAAACTGACCAAGAAAACAACTTATTGGTGCTCCAAATCACTATTGATTAAATTAATGCAAATCAAGACAACCCTGAGGTACCACTACATACCTGTCAGATTGGCTAAAATGACAGGAAAAGTTAATGATGAATGTTGGACGGGATGTGGGAAGGCTGGGACACTGATGCATTGTTGGTGGACCTGTGAACAGATACAGCCATTCTGGAGAGCAGTTTGGAACTATGCTCAAAAATTTATCAAACTGTGCATACCCTTTGACCCAGCAGTGTTTCTATTGTACTTATATCCAAAAGAAATCAAAGGAAGGAAAGGGCCCCATATGTGCAAGAATGTTTGTGGCAGCCCTTTCTGTAGTGGCTAGAAACTGGAAACTGAATAGATGCCCTTCAATTGGAGAATGGCTGAATAAATTTTGGTATATGAATATTATGGAATATTATTGTTCTGTAAGAAATGACCAGCAGGACGATTTCAGAGAGGCCTGGAGAGACTTGCATGAAATGATGCTTAGTGAAATGAGCAGAACCAGGAGATCATTATACTCAGCAACAACAATACTATATGACGATCAATTCTGATGGATATAGCTCTCTTCAACAATGAAATGTTTCAAACCAGTTCCAATTGTTCAGTGAAGAAAGCCATATACACCCAGAGAGAGGGATGTGAAATGCGGACCACAACATAACATTCTCATACTCCTTGATTGATGTTTGCTTACATTCTGTTGCCTTTATCTGATATATCTTTCGTATAGATACTATTTTTCTTGCACAACAATGATAAGTTTGGAAATATGTATAAATATATTCAATTTGCCAAGTATTTTAACATAATTAACATGTAACAGATATCCTGCCATCTAGGGGAGGGGTGGGGATTTGGGGGGAAAAATTTGTAACAGAAAGCTATGTAAGGGTTAATGTTCAAGAATTACCCATACATATGTTTTGCAAATAAAATAAAATTCAAAAAAATAAAACAACTTATTAAAAATATAATTGGTCAAATGCAAAAAAAAATCCATTAAAGAAAATATCACATTCAAAAGTAGAATTGACCAAATAGAAAAAAGAGATATGAGAATTAACTGAAGAAAATCATACATTAAAAACTAGAACAGGGAAGATGGATGATAATGATTCTGTGAGGCAGAAAGAACCAGTCAAATTAAAAAAAAATGAAAAAAAAATGGAAGAAAATATGGAATACCTGATTGAAAAAAATGGCACAGTTGGAAAATAAATGCAGTAGAGACAATTTAAAAAGTATTGACCTACTTGAAAGTCATGACCAAAAAAACCCCCAAAAAACCTAGATAACATTCTTCAATAGATCATTAATGAAAACAGCCCTGATATTCTAGAAACAGTTGGGGAAATGCTCATTGAAAGAATATATCAATCACCTTCAGAAAGAGATTCCACAATGGAAACTAAGGAACATTGTGTCAAAATTCCAGAAGTACAACCTCAATAAAAAAGTATTGCAAGTTGACAGAGAAAAACACTTCAAATATTAAGTAGCAGCAGTCAGAATTACTCAGGATCTGGTCACTTTTACAAAAAAAAAAAAGAATTGGGAGACCTAGCATGCCATATTCCATAAGGCAAAGAACCTGGGGTTACAAGTAAGAATCAACTATCGAGCAAGAACAAGCATCATCTTTCAGGGGAGAGTAAGAGAATCACCAGCATCAAAAATGAAAAGGGTGAACTTATCATCAAACAAAAAGAAATTAAAACAATATTTAGGAGTATATTGCCCAATTGCATGGCAGCAAGTTTGACAATCTAACCCAAATGAATGAATATCTAGAAAAATAAAGCTTTCCCTGATTAACAGAAGAAATAAATTTTGAAAATATTCCCATTTAAAAAAAATGAACAAGCCATTAATGAACTCTCTAAGAAATTATCACCAGGGTCAGATGAATTCAAATTGAATTCTACCAAACTTTTAAAGAACAACTAATTGTAATGCTAAGTAAATTATTTGGAAAAAACAAATAAAGGAGTACTGCCAAATTCTTTCTGTGAAACAAATATGGTACTGATACCTAAACCAAAAGGAGCCAAAACAGGTAAAGAAAATTACAGACCAATTTGCCTAATGAATATTGATGCAAAAATTTAAAATAAAATATTATTTAAAAGAGTACAGCTACTTATCAGCAGGATAATATGCTATCACCAAGTGGGATTTATAACAGGAAGGTAGGGTTGGTTCAATATCAGTAAAACTATTACAATAATTGACCATATCAATAACAAAGCCAACAAAAATCAAATGACATTCTAAATAGATGTAGAAAAAGCTTTTGACAAAATATTTTTTGGATTATTTATAATTCAAAAAAGCAGGATGTTTTCTCAGTAAGATTAGGGATGAAACAAGGATGCTGATGAACACCATTATTGTTCTAAATTGTACTAGAAATATTGGCTATAGCAAAAAGAAAAGAAAAAGAAACTGAGGAATTAGAATAGACAATGAGGAAATAAAAATTATCATTCTTTGTAGATAACGTGATGATATACTTGTGAATCCTAGATAATCATCCAAAAATTTATTTGAAAAAATTCACAGCTTTACCAAATTTGCATAATATAAAATAAGCCCAGACAATTCTTCAGCATTTCTATACATTACTGACAAAGCCTATCAGCAAGCCTCAGAAAGAGAAATTTCATTTAAAATTACTATAGACAAAATAAAATACATGGGAGTCTACTTGCCTAGACAAACACAAGAAATATATGAACACAAATACAAGACATTTCTCAGATGATATCAGATACAAACAATTTGAAAAAAATCAATTTTTCATGGCTAGACAGAGCTATTACAATTATATTATAATATACATTATATATTATATACATATAATATAATAATATAATAAAATATAATAAAAACTACCTGCCTTTTTGTTATTGTTGTTGTTTGAAGTTATATATTATTTATATATTCTATAAGAACAGAAAATACTAAAATGAAAAAAGAAATTGTGATGAGAAACTATCGTAAAATGAGAAATGACAGAACCATCAATTACTGAATAAAACTCAGAAGATTCACACAAGTTATTCATCTTTATGTATCAAATTTACAAAAATTTTCTATATTCTAGGGAAGGGCTTCATAAACTTTTTGCAATTGTGGTTCCTTTTTGATGAATAAATTTTTACATAACCCTGAATATATAGGTATATAAAATACATAGGCAAATCAAACACTGATAATAAATGATAATTTAGGGACCCTCATTTTCTTTTATTAAACCCCATATGGTGTTATAAACAATAATTTAGTAATTGAGTTCTAGAGCAAAATAAGCTTATGGGTCATCACACTGTTTAATTTTTTAAAAAGATGAAATTGCCTTAACTATATTTTTATATGATAATTAAATAATTAATGTACTACTTAACTGAAAAATGTTTACATGATATAACTAAATGTCAAGAACATCAGAAGGCATAAAAGAAAATAAATATAAAAAAAGGAATATTACTAGGTATCAAATTATAATTGGAATATGAAATACTTTTAGTTTCTAATGAAAACAGAAAAGTTGGTCAGTGGAACAAGCTAATTAAATAAAAAAAAGATGCAATTGACTATAGTATCTAATTTCAATCAACCTATTTGACAAAAACTTTTTGGGAAAATATAAAGCAAGTTTATAGAATTTAGGTTTAGATGAACATTTTTACATAATACATAATAATACCTTCCAAATGTGTTTCTGATGTAAATATAAAGAATCAGATCTTGAAGTAGACCAAGATGGTGGAGTGCAGACATGAATCTCTGTGACCTCCTCTGACCTTCTCTCAAACCAACAGCAGATTAAGCCTCTAAACTGGTTTTGGAGTCAAAGAACCCAGAAATATTGGGAGTACAACTCATTCCTAGAAGAAGCTACTTTGGAAGAGCTTCAGAACAGGTTTGTTTCAGTCGGGCAGGGGAACAATCTGCCGAGCCCAGACAGCAGCTCTGGGAGACAAGGCAGGAAGCCAGGCCATGACTCAGCTTGGAAGATTCAGGGCACCTGGGAAGTTTCTGAGACTCTTGGGCCACTCTGCCGTGGTTGCAGGCAGGTGTTTTGACAGATCTGCTTTTTGTAAAAGGTAGATTGTAAACCACTGAGAACATTAGACCTGGCCCCAATTGCCCAGCACTGGAAGACAATCAGCAGAAGTGTCCTAGGGCAAATTAAAGCAGCTGCCTCTCATCTGCTTTAAACAGAATTCAAGCTTTAAAAAGTGAATAAAAAACAAAAAAGGAATTCTCATCATAGGCAGCTTTTGTGTAGAGCGAGAAGAACAGACCTCAGATCCTGAGGTTCGTAAAGGTAAAGCAACTCCAGAGGAAACCAAAAATGGAGACATGAGCTGGTCCCCATTTCACAAGGATTTACTGGAAGATTGCAGAAAGACTAAGAAGAAAAATGGGGAAATGAAGTGAGATCATTGCATGAAGCATGCAATTGCCTACAAAAAAAGATATGAAAAAGAAAGCAATGCACTTAAAAGCGAAATTGGTGAAATGCAAAAAGAAACCAATGAACAAAAAACATATTCAATTGGCCAATTACAAAAGGAGCTAAAAAAGGTAATGGAAGAAAATTATACACTAAAAATTAGAATTGAAGAAATGGAAGTGAATGACTCAATAAGACTTCAAAAACTGATCATGTGTTAAGTTATAAAACCCTCAAAATCAAATCCAGAAAGGCAGAAAGAAGATATGCATTTTTTTCAAATCATATAACTTCATTCAGGACAATGACAATAATGAGACAGCATATCGAAATTTGTGGGATACAGCCAAAAGGGTTATAAGGAGTAATTTTATATTTCTGGATGCTTATTTGCATAAAATAGAGAAAGAAAAGGTCAATGAATTGGGCTTACAATTAAAAAAGCTAGAAAAAGAACAAATTAAAACCCCTCCATTTAATACCAAATTGGAAATTCTGAAAATAAAAGGGAAATTAATAAAATTGAAAATAAGAAAATTATTGAATTAATAAATGAAACTAAGGATTGTTTTATAAAAAAAGCAAACAGAATAGATAAGCTTTTATTTAATTTAATTAGAAAAAGGAAAGAAGAAAATCAAATAGCTAGTCTCAAAAATGAAAAGGGAGAACTTTCCACCAATGAAGAGGAAATTAGAACAATAATTAAGTTACTTTGCTCTACTTTATGCCTATATATTTGATGATCTAAATGGAATAGAGCAATATCTGCAAAAATATAGATTGCCCAGGTTAACAGAAGAGGAAATAAATTATTTAAATAGCCCCATTTTAGAAAAAGAAATAGAACAAGCTATTAACCAACTCCATAAGAAAATATTTCCTGGGCCAGATGGATTTACAAGTGAATTCTACCAAATATTCAAAGAACAATTAATTCCAATGCTATATAAATTATTTGAAATAATAGGAAAAGGTGTTCTAGCAAATTCCTTTTATGATACAGATATGGTGCTGATAGCTAAACCAGGTAGGATGGAAACAGAGAAAGAAAACTATACATCAATTTCCCTAATGAATATTAATGCAGAAATCTTAAATAAAATGTTAGCAACATGATTACAGAATGTCATCTTCAGAATAACGCACTATGACCAAGTAGGATTTATACTTGGTCATATCAGATGTTTGGCTGGTTCAGGATGATTTCAGAAAGGCCTGGAGAGACTTACATGAACTGATGCTAAGTGACATGAGCAGAATCAGGAGATCATTATACACGGCAACAACAAGGCTATATGATGATCAATTCTGATGGACATGGTTCTCTTCAACAATGAGATGTTTCAAACCAGTTCCAAATGTTCAGTGATGAGGAAAGCCATATATACCCAGGGAGGGCCATACACACACCACTGAGTATGGACCATAATATAACATTTTTATGTTTTCTGTTGATGTTTGCTTGAATTTTGTTTTCCTTCTCAGTTTTTTTTCTTGTAAATCCAACTTTTCTTGCACAGCAAGATAACTATAAATATGTATCTATCTATTTGATTCATCATATATTTTAACATAATTAACATGTATTAGACTACCTGCCATCTAGGTGAGGGGGTTGGGGGAAGGAGAAAAAAGTTTGGAACAGAGGGCTTTGCAAGTGTCAGTGTTGAAAAATTACCCATGCATATGTTTTGGAAAGAAAAAGCTTTAATAAAATACAAAATAAAATTTTAAAAAATAATCACTTTTTTTTTGCTTTTTGGTGAAGCAATTGAGATTAAGTGACTTGCCCAGGATCACACAGCTAGGAGATGTTAAGTGTCTGAAACCAGATTTGAGCTCAGGTCTTCCTGACTTCAGGGCTGGTGCTCTGTCCACTGTACCACCTAGCAGTCCCAAGAATCACATCTTAATAATAAATTGAGAGGACAATGGTAGTAAGAACATTGCTAAACTAAGGAAAGACATTTAAGACATTTTCATTAGAGTTGGAGCTAATCATAAAATATATAACAAACACAAAGTTAGAAGTAGTTTTTTCAAGAATAAAAACAATGCAAACAGAAAAATAAAAAAAAAACTTTAAAAAAAATTACTTAGTTATTTTGAATACAAATTGCTTCGTGAAACATGTTGGGAGAGAAAAAATATAGGAAAAGTGAAAAACCAGTGGAGAAGGAAAAAAACAGAAAAAAGAAGTGAATATGACATGCTTTGATTTATATTCAGTTTCTATAGTTCCTTTTCTGGATGCAGATAGCATTTTCTATCCATAGTCTATTGGGATCACTGAACCACTAAGAACTATAGTTGATCATCAAACATTCTTGCTGTTATTGTCCATAATGTATTCCTGGTTGTGCTTGTTTTGCTGAGCATCAATTCATGTAAATCTTTCCAGTGCTTTCTAAAATCAGCTTGTTCATCATTTTATAGAATAATAACATTCCATTATCTTCAAAATCCACAACGTATTCAGCCATTCCTCAATTGATGGGCATCTACTCATTTTCTAATTATTTGCTACTACAAGAAGAGCTACTATAAACATTTTTGCACATATGATTTTTTCCCTCCTTTATGATTGCAAATTAAAATAACTTGGATATATTTCCTACTCAAAAAAGATAACAAGAGTTAAAATATGGCCAATGTTTGAGGAGATTTGGGAAGACAAACAAATTAATGTTCAGGATGTGTTATTTTAATTATTCTCAACCAACTTTGATATATAGCTGTCCAATGAATTTATGCAGTTAAAAAAAGAAGAAATAGGAGAATGATTTATATATTTGATAATATCTTTTTAAAAAAAGACCAAACTGAAGTATAACAGATATCTGATCAAAATGGGAGTCATATGTAAATTCAGAGATCTAACAGTAAAACATGATTCTGAAAAAAAATAGTGGCAACTTCTTGGGTCCGTGGATAGAATGCTGAGCATTGAGTTAAAAATATCTGAATACAAATGTACTTGTTAGTTTTATGGTCTAGGGCAAGTCAATTAACTGTTTTCCATTTCAGTTTTCTCATCTACAAAATGAGGTGCAACGACATCTACCTAGCAAGATTTTTAAATATGAGAAATATGAAATTATGAGATACTTGTAAATATTTTAGCATAGTGTCTAGATATGGTAAGTCCAATATAAATGCTTATTCTCTTCTCCATTACTACACCACTTCTCAATTGTCTTTAGGATATCTTGTAGATTTTGTGTACGATTTAAAGAAAGACAGGCAGAAAAATATCATAGAATTAGAAGGATCAGAAAAATGGAAAACACAATCAGTAGAGGGAATTCTTCACCTGGTGAGATTGCTGATAAAGTAATTAGTTAATCCTGTGATTTCCTTTGTATAAGCAATTTCCTAATTGAGATCATTGCATATGCCAAGGCCAGTCAGCATGGTCTCTGCACTGAAAAGTTGAATGAACTTTGGAAGAATGGAGAGGTTAAATAACTTGCTTAGAAAACAGAAATGATATGTCAGAGTCTGGCCTTGAAGCTCTATCCACTTGATTACTATGTAGTATACTAAACTGAAGTAAAAGGAATCCTTATGAGAAAGGATTATAGGCCCATGATATAGGATGGAAAATATTATGGAAAAGTTGCTAAATTTTTTTAATATTTTCAATTTTCACAAAAAACATAGGAATTAGATTTAGATTTATATTAGTGTCAGTATTGTATCATTACCTCTCCTTATTATAGCAATATTTATATAGTGTTGACATGTCACACTGTTATGTGTAACTTGAAAAATGTATCTATACTCCAATCACCTAGAATTTATTTTATTAGCCTTCAGTTCTGTGTCTTTTACATAGGTTCTGGGACAGGTACTCCTTTTTTCATATTCAATTCCATTCTTATCCCTCATAGTTCCTTTCTTCTGAGTTTCAAATAAGCAAAGAATGCATATTTAATTCTCTCACTCTTGATTAGAAACAGAGTTTTTGCCTCTGTTTCCCTGCATGGAGGAAAAATAGTTTCTTTTGTCTTCCCCAAATATCTTCCTTTTTCAACTTATCTCCGTGATTGATACCTTGTCCACCCATCTTTGGGAAACTTTTCCTCTCTTATGTAACCTGCTCTCTCTATTCTGATTCTCTTGAAAATTATTTTTCAGTCATTGTCTGCCTGGTTTTTCCCTGGTTCAGGGTCAACAATCCCTATCTAAACACAAGGCTGTTATCTATGCTCCTTTCTATTATGGTTGTGTGTGTGAGGGAGAGAAGGGGTATTTAGTTGTGGACTCAAGAATGGCTTAAGCCTCCCCAATACCTATTGGCAGATAGCACAGTTCAACACATAGACTATTATTTTATTGTTTAAATTCTCATTATGACTGAGGCTCCTATAATAAGTTTCCCTCCTTCAAGCCTTTTTTATATAACTTATTGATGGTTCTATTATAATAATCACTGATAAAACCCAATTAACACTAACCACCTTTCCTTAATTTTCTTTTTCTCCTGCTTCACCTCTGAGTTTAACTTGTGGGTATTACATTGTTAATACAGCCACTACTCCTGAGGAATGACTGCCTAAATTTGAAATTTCACCATAGGTAAGTATACTAAATTTCCCCCATTTAAACACTCACAATAGCTTTAAATTTCTAAATCAATAATTAAATCAGGGTCATATAAACAAAGTGTTTACTTTTTTACAATAAGTATATAGTCCATGATAATAATATTTTCTCACATGATCTTTACAATAACTTTTGATATGTTATTTTCTCCATTGTACAGATGAAAAGATTGATCCTCAGAGAAGTTCAGTAATCTATCAAACTTCAATAATTTTATTCCAAGTACGGAGTTCCTGTTATGTTGCATATCTCAAGAAAAATTATGCTTGTAACTAATTAGTCTAAATAATTTGGCAAAAAATGAAACCCACTGCTCTGGATAGATGTTAAATAATGCTGGCAGCAAACATTATATATGGTCTTTTAAAAATACTTTTAAATGTTTGCAGTTATTGGTTATACTTAAATCACAAAGGCTGCAAAATATTGGAGGGATAATTTTATTACTTTAATCTTAGTAAAATCACCTTTCAGGTTATCAGTAGAAATTTGTGCTCCTTTCTATTCTTGCCCCATCAAAAAAATCAACAAATTTTAGAAATATTTTGATAAGGCAGACACTTTGCTGCACATTGAAGACATAAAAGTATTACTAGATTGATCCAAGATGAACCCTGATGTTCACTGTTTTTACAGCAATTTTCCTTATTCCCATAGGGTACTTTAACTTTTGCCTGCTCATTTAAATAGATAGATAGATGATACATAGATAGATTTGAATATAGATAGATGGATAGATATGGATAGGTATGACAGATTGTTGGTGTAATTATTTCTCTATATGAAGGATGTGGGGGATTAGGACTCTGGCCCCATGTCCTCCTTTAGTTCTCTCTCTGGAAATCCAAAAGCAAGCACCCGTCTTTTCAGGAAGTTTCCATAGCCAGCAGTGTTCCTGCTCCACTTTTTCTGCACTCACCTATAAGTGCTAGTTCCTTCTTGCTCAAGGACACTTCTCTGAACATAATTAGGCTTGGTATTCTTTATCAGCAGAAGTTCCTTCAGTCTCCCTTGACTAGGACTCTGGACTTCTCACATTGTCAGTGAAATGGAAATTCCTGTGACTGGGGCAAAGGCTACTTCCCAGTAAGAATATTTCAGAACAACTAGCCTGGAGGGGTTTATAGTTTCAAGAGACCAAACCTTTTATCTGGTAACTTTATTTGAAACTTCTTGGATTGCTCCAGTAGGATCACTCTTCTTTCCCAACTCCTGTTTATTGCTACTGTTGTAGGTTTGCTCGAAAGCACTATTTTGTCTTTTTTGTGGGGCAAATCTGGAGATCCTGACATTTTCTGACCAACTCCACCATTTCCCCAGAAACTTTTGGAGAATTATTCTTATTTTGAATATATTTTATTTTTTTCAATCAAAATTTTTCTCCTCCAAGAAAACAAGAATAAAATTGTACATCTTTTTTTTTAAATTAAAGCTTTTCATTTTCAAAACATATACATGTATAATTTTTCAACATTGACCCTTCTAAAATCTTGTTTTTTGTTCCAGATTTTCCTCTTTCTCCCCATTCTCTTCCCTAGACGGCAAGTAATCCAATATATAACATTATACATTTTAATGCTTATACTTCATACTGATATGTAGCCTAATTCTTCAAGAGTCAAAAAGCAATTAAGCTCATTATCTCCTAAGTTTCCATTAGTTGATATAATTCAGAGCTGTGAATGTTAAGATTACAATGTCTCTGGAAAACTTTTATCATCTATAAGAAATTGAGATTAGAAAGATAATTTAATTCTGGGCCATTTCTCCAGAGACAGCTCCTTGAATCAAAAAAGAAAATAGTTTGATGAATTAATATATCAATAGTTTAATGAAGGTAAAGTGATAATGTTTAAAATAAATAATGTGTGGGAATTTCACTGAATCCCATAAAACATCTATCCTATTGATTAGTTAATGACCTTACCTTTACTGCTTATTTTTGTGAGTATATAATAGTCATCAAAAAATGATAGCTTTTTTTTATCATTTCATACTAAGCTTCAATATTTTTTTTAATTTTATTTGCATAACATATGTGTGGGTAATTCTTCAACAATACCCCTTACATAGCTTTCCGTTACAAATTTTTCCCCCCAACTCCCCACCCCTGCCCTAGATGGCAGGATATCCACTACATGTTAATTATGTTAAAATATTGGCAAATCGAATATGTGTATACATATTTCCAAACTTATCATTGCTGTGCAAGAAAGATCTTCTCTACACAAACGATATATCAGATAAAGGAAACACAATGGAAGCAAAAATCAATCAAGGAGTATGAGAATGTTATGTTGTGGTCCACATTTCACATCCCTCTCTCTGTGTGTATAGGGCTTTCTTCAGTGAACAATTAGAGGTGGTTTGAAACATTTCATTGTTGAAGAGAGCCATGTCCATCAGAATTGATCGTCATATAGTACTGTTGTTGCCATGTATAATGATCTCCTGGTTTTGCTCATTTCACACAGCATCAGTTCATGTAAGTCTCTCCAGGCCTCTCTGAAATCATCTTGCTGGTCATTTCTTACAGAACAATAATATTCCATAACATTCATATACCATAATTTATTCAGCCATTCTCCAATTGAAGGGCATCTATTCAATTTCCAGTTTCTAGCTACTACAAAAAGGGCTGCCACAAACATTCTTGCACATGTGGGGCCTTTTCCTTCCTTTATGATTTCTTTGGGATATAAGCCCAATAGAAATGCTGCTGGGTCAAAGGGTATGCACAGTTTGATAACTTTTTGAGCATAGCTCCAAATTGTTCTCCAGAATGTCTGTATCCGTTCACAACTCCACCAACAATGGGTCAGTGTCCCAGCCCTCCCACATCCCCTCTAACATTCATCATTAACTTTTCCTGTCATTTTAGCCAATCTGACAGGTGTGAAGTGGTACCTCAGGATTGTCTTGATTTGCATTTCTCTGACCAACAGTGATTTGGAGCACCTTTTCATATGACTATAAATAGTTTTAATTTCATCCTCTGAAAATTGTCTGTTCATATCCTTTGACCATTTATTGATTGGAGAATGGCTTGAATTTTTATAAATATGAGACAATTCTCTGTATATTTTAGAGATGAGACCTTTATCAGGACCCTTAAATGTAAAGATGATTTCCCAATTTATTGCTTCCCTCCTAATCTTGTCTGCATTGATTTGGTTTGTACAAAAACTTTTTAATTTAATATAGTCAAAGTTATCTATCTGGTTTTCAATTAAGAGTTCCAGTTCTTCTTTGGACATAAATTTATTCCATCTCCATAGGTCTGAGAGGTAAATTATATTACATTCTTCTAATTTACTTATAGTATCACTCTTTATATCCAGATCATGAACCCATTTAGATCTTATCTTGGTATGTGGTGTTAGATGTGGGTCAAGCCCTAATTTCTTCCACACTAGTTTCCAGTTTTCCCAGCAGTTTTTGTCAAATAGTGAATACTTATCCCAAAAGCTGGGGTCTTTGGGTTTATCAAAAACCAAATTGCTATAGTTATTGCCTATTTTGTCTTGTGATTCTATCCTATTCCACTGATCGACTACTCTATTTCTTAGCCAGTACCAAATTGTTTTGATGACTGCTGCTTTATAATATAGTTTTAGATCTGGTACAGCAAGTCCACCATCGTCAGCCTTTTTTTTCATTAATCCCCTTGAAATTCTTGACCTTTTGTTTTTCCAAATGAACTTTGCTACTATTTTTTTCTAGATCTGTAAGATTATTTCTTGGGAGTAAATAATTTCTTGGGTAAAATAATTTCTTTGATTGGTATGGCACTAAATAAATAGATTAGTTTGGGTAGTATTGTCATTTTTATTATATTCGCTC
>JAJPUD010009081.1:48341-68862 GCA_023553655.1 Myrmecobius fasciatus
TGATGTTGTTTTTCTTAAGAGAAACAGAGAAGAAGCAAGCACAGTACCAACTTTCACAACTGTATATGAATATGTATATGCATATATATGTATGCTTAAATATATATATTTATATTTATATATATATATAGAGAGAGAAATAAAGATATAGAAAAATAAATATGTAAATATATCTATGCTAAAATATAGTCTATTGAAGGGAGATGAGAGGAAGGGGAAGAAAAAAGTAAAACAGAAAATATATAAGGAAGCAAAGAAAAGATGGATATGTCTGAATACAATGTGTAGTGTTTATTAAATAGGCTTTCTTGAGATGGAAATGTGTTGTTTTATATTTTGAATCCTTTCTTATGTACATAGCTGCTGTGCACATGGCAGTGTTTATTTTTGTTTATTTTTTTAATTTTTTCTTTATTTTTTATTTAAATTTTAAACAATAAATAAATTTGATAATAAGATAATGTTTTTTAAAACTATATACAGGTATCTTAGAAACTGATTTTCTGATGTTTATTTTTCAATCAAGCCAACATTGTTTTTCTTGTTGTCCATTTGTTTTCATTTATTTCAGACTCTTCATAACCCTATCTGGGTTTTTATTGGCAAAGTCCAATTTATTTTATAGATGTAGTAAAAAGAGTTAAATAACCACCTCAGGAATGCAAAGCTAGTAAGTGTCTGAGAGGGAAGGAATTTGCCCTCAGGTCTTCTAGTTTCCAGGATCAGTTCTCTATTCATTATATCACCTAGCTGCCCAGTCAAATCCATCCTTGTCTCTCTAAGATAATTTTTTGAACACCTGAATAAAAGAAGTATCTTCTACTATATCTACAACTCTTTCTCCTCTTTCTTATCCACTTCTTTCTCCCCCCAGCAAAATGTATGTATATGTATACGTGAGCAAACATTTATACATATAGATATATGTATATATATATATATATATAATTATGTATGTCTGAAATCGTATGAATTTATTTTAAAGTTAAATTTGTGAATAGACACCCTCTACCATCCCAAATGTTCATTTTCTGGGTTTATTGGTTTATTTATTTGGTTTTTATCCATGGGAAGAGCTGATTATGGAAACTTTGCTAATTTATGAATATTTTTTTTCCGGTGGCAGCTGTGTCAATAGAAATTTTATATAAACCAACAATTACCTTGGAGGGAAATAATGAGCTAGGGGAAGCAAAGGAAAAAATATATCAGAATCAGTTTTATAAGATGAAAATGTTATATTGACAAATATATAGATATAATATTATCTTTCCCTATTCTCCCGTAATAAGGCTGAATATATCTCTCCATGAGCATAGTTCCTACCATAGTTGTTTAGTTGCAGAAACCAAAGTCATTCTAATTTTATTGGCCATCAATAGGCCCTAGGTCAAACCCAATTTAGTCATTGTTTGGGCCATGAATGACTCAGGTTGAATGTAATTAACAGTCATTTCAGCTTTGAACTCATAACATGAGGCTCTTTCCCTTCTACATTCATTGATTGTTTTTATTTATTTAGAATTTTGTTTGGATTAGGTAAAAGTGGAGATTCTTTACCTCAATTGCTTCCTAGTCCTAATCACTGAATGAGTGCATCCTCAGTCAAACTTAGACCTGTTGAAAACTTTAGCTTAAAAAGTGCAAGATCTCCCATATCATCCAGTGTCATCTCTAGTTGTCTTGATGTATATCTTATCCCTGGACCCAGAGAGCTCTGGAGGGAAAAGTTTCATGTCATGACATAACCTCCCTGTTGTTATGGTACTATTCAAGAACAAAAGACAAAACAACAACCTCTCCCCCATACTTCTATTAGCACTTCACTTCTGTTTGATCAACTAACATTCAAACATTGTTCATGTTTTGTGAAATCATTGTGAAAGTTTTTAAAGCCATATTTTAATTAGGAGACAGACACACAAGGCCTAAATAATTACAAGAAAATAACATTTTATAGAAGTTGCACTAAGTTATCTTTGGAACAGAGTTTATGATCCACCTTTAGTTATTCAGTCTGTTCAAAAAAAATCTGTGGTCTCATTGATTTTGATATTGCCTCTAGTGGTACAATTAACCACTGAAAGAAGTCTTCTCATACAGGGTATTCTTGTCTACCTCAGTACTGAGGTGTCATTCATGTAGCTTGCTTCTACATTTCTTGGAATTAAAGGTCGAATGACATGTGACCAAATAAGATAATATTTCTTGAAGCTTTGAAAACATAAAGAAGATATGAAAATGTGAGCCAATATATGTACAATTAGCATACACTTTTTTCTCATTTAATTGGTTAACCATCAATTTTGCTACTTGATGGGCTCACATTTTTTCTATGCATAACTTTTTCTAATAATATCTTTTATTCAGAGGTAGCAGGTGTCAGAGAGTATAGAGAGCTATGTCTAAAGCCAAAGTCATCCTCATGCACTCACTAGTTGTATGATCTTGGCAAAGTTAATAAATTTTCTGTCTGCCTCAGTTTCCTTAATTGTAAAATAAAAATAATATTATTGCCTACTTCATAAGGTTATTGTGAAGGTCAAATGATAGCATATTTGTAAGGTACTTAACACAACGTCTGATACATAGTAAGTACTATATAAATGCTTTTGATCTTCCCTTAATGTCTCATATTTCTCATAATCAGCATTCCATACCTTATTTCTGTGCCTTTACAAAGGCACATGCCCCAAATATACTGCTTGCTCACCTTGCCTCAGAAAATCCTTGTAGGAAACCATTCTTTATTCTCCCAAGTACATAAAATTTCTCATAAAATTAATATCATTTATGCATGGCATTTATCAAATTTAATAAACTGTATTATTTTTGTCCCTAATTCTGTATTTTTTGTATCTTTCCTATAAAAAAGTCTTTAAATGTGTTATTGGTACTATTTTCTATTGTCTCTAATTAACCTATATTCCCTTCCCTTTCCCTATAGAAGTCTTCCTCCTGAATAATATATTGATTTGATTTTTTTCAGTCTACCTTTATTCTTAAAGTGATATCTGAATTTTGTGCACATACAGATATTCAAACATGCCATTCATGAGTCATAGAAAGAAGCTGCAAAAAGTTACCTTATTGTTTCATTTACTTTGTTTATTTCCTCCAAGGCAAATATGGGCCCACATATAATTTGTGTTGACATAGCTACCATTCTAGTTATCTTGGTAATTTATGATACAGGAGGAAAATTATTCTCCCTTCATTCCCACTAAAGAATGAAGCAGTCCCATTCTTCAAGTGTTTTCTCAGTGGTAGAATCCCAGCAGGAGCCACTGAAGGCTGTATTTGTTTCTATTTGTCCTCCAGAGGAAATCATTGCTGGGTCCCTAGAGTATTTAAAATCAAGTATAAGAAAAACTGCAAACCAAAGACAGAAAGATTGAATGTAAGAATCATATTCCCTTCTATGAAAGTTAAATAATGTAATGCAGTTTCCAAACATGAGAGATTCTAATGTTATTGTAGGATCTTGGATTAATTCATGATATTAATTCTTACCTTGTAACCATGTGATCTTGGAAAATTTACTTCCTCTTAACAATATCTGACATTTAAGATTCATGTGTTACTCATGTAATTTAACTTGATTCTCACAAAAATTCTCAGAAGGTAGGTTCTAAAGAATTTACTATCCTCATTTTGCACATAAAGTAACTGAGTTTTAGAAAGGTTAAGTCATATATCCAAAATCATACCGATTTTAAATATCAAAGGCCAAATTCAGTCCTGTACTGATTTTAAATTTATCTCTCACACCACCAAAGTGTTTTGTAGTTGTTTAGTCATTTTTAGTAATGCTCCACTATTTGTGAAGCTTTGGGAATTTTCCTTGCCAAAAAAATAGTGGAATTTCCTTCTCCAGCTCCCTTGACAGACAGAAAAACTGAAGAAAACAATGTTAAATGACTTGCCCAGAGTCACATAGCTAGTAAGTATCTGAAGTCTCGATTCAACCTCAGGAAGATGATTCTTCTTGACTCCAGTCCTGACACTCGATCCACTGAGAAACCTAGCTAATGAACAAACCATTTGATTTGTTTTACATGTTAAGTATTACATGAGTTACCATTTTTAGAATTTGTTATAGCAAAGATTTCACTGGCTCAATGAATAAGGGAATCAATTAATAATATAATTTACAACACCTATTCACTTTAGATTAGGAAAAAAAATATTCTTACCAGAAGTTCACAAAAATTAATGTAACCACAGTTAAAATATCACATGAAAAAGGTGAACAACCCTATAAGGAAACATACTTTTTTTTTTCCCAGCTGGCAATTATCTCTTGCTTAGGGTCATAGTTTTAGAGTTAGATAGGACTTTAAAAGACATCAAGTACAAACTTTTCATTTTAGAGATAAGAATCCAAAAAAGTTTACTGTCTTACCCAAGGTTACCTAATTTGTAAGATGGAATTTGGAACTCAATCAATTAATACCATATTAAAGTATTTTCCCAGTGTGCCACAGTGTGCCAATCTGCCTTCTACAGTCCTAGAGAACTTGCTGGAACATGGAGTTCTTTGTCCTAACTTACAGAGTCAATATGTATCAGACACAAGCTTTGAACTTAGGTGTTCTTGAATCTATTACAATCCTGCTATAAATGAGATAATTTATGTAAAATACAAATCATAAAACAATAGAAATGATAGATTTCATTACTCTTGTTTCTATATTAATATATATATATATGTATATATATATATATATATATAAATGTTGATTCAACAAACATCTATCAACCACCTGCTATAGGACAGGCAATGTGGTTGAATACTAGGGATATAAATAAGAAAAAAAGACAGTCTTTTCCTCAATGTACTTACAAATATGGAAGGAAAATTATACATGAAAGAAAATTGAAAAGGAGGAGAGGAAGAGAAGAGATACCCATTGCAAAGGTTTGATGTTTTGCAGAGTAATCTGCTCATATGCTGAGGGAAAGGAAAGGAATACCCGAAAAGTTCTTAAATTCCAGAGCCTTCTAAAAAAGGAAAGCATTGCTAGGAGCTCTACCCTGTAGCCCTTCAATCAAAGAGCAGAAGCAATTGAGGGAGCTGAAAAGGTATTGAGTATCAAAAACTGGGTCACTCTGCATTGTGGTAACATTACAGATGTTTAGTTTATCCTGAAAGGCAAGACATTCTGTGGAGATTAATCCAAGCTAAGATGCTAAAAGGAAATGAAGTTATCTAAAATATACATATTTGTGTGTTTATATATACATATACATATATACATACACACACACACACACACACACACATATATATATATATATATATATATATATATATATATATATATATACACATAGAGACACACACACCTTATGTCACAAAAATTTTAGTGCAATTCAATCCATGTTTGAATAGCTTTAAATGTCAAAAAGAGGAGTTTGTGGTTAATTTTATAGTTCTGAAAGTGTATGTGCCAATATTCAGATAATATTTATTAAGATGTGTTCTTCTTTGGAAATCTTTGAGTGTAAGTTTGCAACTACAATGATTTTTGAAATATTCTGAATATTTCATCTATTTATTATCTATCAAGAAAAATCAGAGAAACAAAATATATTATATATATATATATACATACATGCATATATATGTATACATAGATAGATAGATAGATAATCCTTTACATCCCTACTCAAAATGATAAGAATATCTTACATTTTCATAATTTTATAGTTTCTTTAGTATTTTATATTTTTGATGTCATTTTGTCTTTAAAATAGCCTACGGGCAAAAATCAGATAGTTAAACTATCAGTATAACTATTTAGGAGCTGACAAAACAATATATTAAGTGACTTTCATGAAATTACAAGACTCTTGATTGGTAAAATTAATTCAAGTGTATCATTTCATATGTAGGACATTTCTTGACATACACCCAAATGTTTTATTTAAAATTTTAATTCCTCTGGCTCTACCTTATAAGATGAAAAAAAAAGTCTATTGCATAAGAGAATCATAGTCAGCTGTTTTGACATAGAGTTTGAATGAGAAATGTTATTTCAGAAGTTTGCAATGAATTGTCTCTAGTAAAAGAACAACTAATTTCCTTTTTCACAGTTCCTTCTAGCTGTGCAACTAAAAATTGCCTTGTGTAAATTAATATGAGACTTTTGTTGGGAAAGGCACAGCTTGAGGTTATGGAAACCCTCTAACACTTATGTCTTATCAGCAATATGCTTTTCTGTTTTGTGATCACAAGTTTTCCCTCTGTCTCATTTCTAGTGAAAAGTCCTGCTGTTTTCTCTACACACACAGCAAGTGTTATGTCCCTCTGGGCTACAATGCTGAAAATACTGACACACACTGGGTTTTGTTCCCTTGATGGTGATTTGGGTTGAAATGATTTTTTTAGATTTTCTCCAACCTTTGCCAACATAATGTGTTTGAGCTTTTTAACATAACACTATAATTAACAACTATTCTTTTTAAACTGAGTAATGTGAAGAAAGAAAATATATTTTGAAAATCTCCAATCATGAGACTTTGTTAGAGTTTTAATGAAATGAAGACTTGAGTGTCAAAGTTTCATTATTAAGTGACCTGTACTATTTTTCTTAAATCACAGACTGGAATTTTAATGACACAATGGTTTCCTTGCAAGAAGGATATTTAAATATTCTACTTATAATGATGATGATGAAGTTTTCAATATAAAATGAATATTCAATTTATTGTCTAAATATGAATTCATAATTCTTTCTATACCTATACTGCACCAAAAAAATTGTTCCAACTCTTGAGTTCTATGTTTTTAGTGGGACCATTTCTGTGTTAGAAAAAAAATCATTTATATTCTCCAATTCTTTTAGGGTTTATAAATTATGGTTCAGATATCTCACTTTAATAGTAGCCTACATTCTGTTGTTGCTCAGTTGTTTCAATTATGTACAGCTCCTAGTGGGTTTTTTTTTTGGCAAAAATACTAGAGTGGTTTTGCCAGTTTCTTCAGCAGTTTATTTTACAGAAGAAGAAACTGATGCAAGCATGGTTAAATGATTTTCTCAGGGCCACACAGTAGTAAATTTCTATGTCCAGAGTTCAGTTCAGGAAGATGAGTCTTATATCCACTACACCATGTAGCTGCCCCAACTATATTTATATCTCCCTAAAAGTCTTACAAAGAAACATATTTCTTCTAAATTAATTTTCTGAACATAGACAGTATATGTATTATTATTATGATTTTACAGAAAACTGATACTTGGAAATATTTGGCATTACATGAACAATTACGTTGCAAAATCTGAAATTTCACCCACATCTGACATCAGACACAAAAAATTCTCTTTATTCCCCCATTTCACCTCTTATATCTTCTTCCAGTGACTTCTACATTACTTTACAATAAAAAAGAAACACTAATATTAATGTTTTAAGCCTTTTTACAGCATTACTAATCTCTCTCTCTCTCTCTCTCTCTCTCTCTCTCTGTTTCTCTCTGTCTCTGTCTATCATCTCTCTGTCTCTGTCTACCTACACACACACACACACACACACACACACACACACACACACATTATATCCCCTTGCTATGATAAAGTCAAACAGACTTTTTCTTTGTTCCTCACAAAGGGCACTTCAACTCTGGATTTTAGACAATTGCAGTGGATATATCCCAAACCCAGACTACATTCCCTTCTTACTTCTGCATTAGATAATCTCTCTCTTCCTTCTGGATAAAGATCAGTCATCACCTTCTACAAAAAGTTTTTGTTGATTTTCTCAGTGGACCATTCTCATACTCTGCAATTAACTTCTACCAATCTGTGTCCACATATGCATATACTCATATATATATGTATATATATATATATGTAGATACATAAACATATATATTTCTTGGTGTATATTTATTTATATCTGTTATATTTACTTGTCATCTCCTCAATTAGATATAAGATCCTTGAGAGTAGAAATTGGTTCATTTTTTTGCATTTGAACCATGTTTTTAACTATTAAGTAGTTAATTAATAAATACTTTTTGATTGAATTCCATTAATTCTTCTTCCTTCCGTTAAATTTTCCCTTTTTTAAATTCATCTATAACCTATTCAAACCATTAGTCCTTAAGATGATAGTCACAGCCTTTTTAATTCTAATATTTTCCAAATTGAAAAATCTGTTTCTTTAAGAATTACATGGAAATGACGATTTCTAACCCCATTCATCCAAAAAAAAGACTGATAACTAGGTTCTTAATAAATTGATTTTATTACTGAGCATTTAAACTATGGATGGTGTTGGAGTAAAAGGAAAGCAAAACAGAACGCAATATCTGAATTTTTTTTTATGAATAGTCCTGTTACAAAAAAACAGTTATTGGTGAAAGAAGAGAGACTGTCTCCAACTCTACTGGTAATGGACAGACATATGTAAGATTTAAAAAATATATATATATCACAAATACCATAAAAGTTTATATCATGGAACTCAAACAACAATAGAAAGAGTTCATAATATTGACTTCAAAATTCTGAGGTTTAGACCAACCACGATAATAACTGAAATAAAGCAACAAGATGGAAATAAGTGCCAAAAAATCACCAGGTGTTTCATATAGAAATTACAAAAAACCAGAAGGAAATATTTTTAAAAAAAGAACTCTGCTCAAAGTAACTGCAAATGTGTCAAATAATTTATAGTAAAAGTAAAAAAAGATATATAAGAGAAATCAATCACAAATCATATTTTATAGGGATTTTTTTCATGTCAGATATTTAGAACTGTACAAAGGCAGGTAGAGGTGCAGATGACTAGGGAACATGAACTTCAGCTACTATGCCAAATGTTTCCGCTTAGGTAGGAAGAGTGAGTTCTGACAGTTCTGTGACTTGAAAATGCTAGTAGTTGTCTTTAGCTAGCTCTAGCTAAAGTCATATTGAAAAAGCTAGAGAAGTGCTTAAGAATGTTAAACTCCTTCCAAAATCCTCCAATTTCACCCATCCCCTTTTTGTTTCCATTGCTATTGCTACTTGGGAATGCCATTGCACAGTTCAAACTCTTCAGTTAAGATACAAAATATATGTGTAAAGGACAGCAAGAGGGCTAGTTTGGCTTCATCACAGAAAGAGGGAATTAATATATGTTTAGAAAGATAGACTTGGGCCACTTTTGTGAAAAACTTTAAGAGACAAAAAGAGGAGCTTAGAGGAGCAAAGTTAAGATAGTAATTGAAGTGAGCATTTTTGCTGAGTTTGCTCAATACTCCCCTCTAAAGTACTTAAAAATACAGCAAATTGAATTGTGATCTGAATAAACAACAGAATGTCATAATAAATCATTCTTTTTTTCCTAGCTAGACAGCTTAAGAGAAGAAAAAAATTAGACCTGCAGACAATGGAGTGGGAATTTACCTGGAATACAGTGTGTTATATGTAATTTATTGGGTGTGAACCTTGGAGGTAGGTATATAGCACCATGAGCACTCAAGGCCCCCCAAAGTAAGGTTGAATGCATGGTTAACAAAGACTGTGAGATATCCCTTTGCTATCATTGTGCATAGGATCAGGCACCACTTGGCAGCTCTGTTGCTCTTCTGTTAATTAGGTCCTCACATTTCCAGGGTGAAGAGCTATGGTAATAGCTGTGATAAAAGGCCATACATGGGCAAGAACCAGAATGGAGACCAGAAGAATGATGATCAGACTACACCCTTGATCATTAGTCCAAGTGAATATTTGAAATGGAGATGTCTTTAAATTTGTGCAACTAAAGTTTGTTTGGAGCTGCTATAATTCTTTATTTTTTCATAATGAAATAGAGCAAACTGCCTGCCTTGATGCAGGCAGGCTTGTGTCATTGTCTCTGAAGTCTCACAACTGATACCCAAGTTTTTCAGAGTGACCTTGAAAAAATAATTGTATTATTATTTCTGATCTGCATGTGAGCACTTACCTTATGTGAATTCTATTTTAAAAAGTCTTTTAGACATTCAAACAATGTGACTAAGCCATTTGAGTTGATCTCTCTACAGAAGATGTCAAATGTTTTACAGTTCAGCTTGACAAAGAAACACAGAGTCCAATATATTATCTTGCCAGATAATCTTCAGAATCTTCCTATGGCAATTAAAATAGAATCAATTTAGTTTCCTGGCATGGTATTTGCAAACTGTCTGTTTTTCACAAGCACAAGACAATGAGGTTGGCATAACAACTCTGTTGACCATTATTTGATAGGAAGTGTAAATCTTTCCTTTGGAGCCCCTCATGCACAGCTAACTTTGGAAATGCTTGCATCAAATTCATCAACTATGTTATCATCCCTAGAAAAATACTGCCAAAGCAAGGAAACTTATCCACAGCATTCAAAATGTCTCCATTTGCTTTAAAGGATGCTTCCACATATACTTGGTGTGGAACTGGCTGAAAGAGAACCTCTATTTCCTTGGTGTTTATTGTAAAGACAAAATTAGCACAAGCAGTGGAGAATTGATCTATACTTTGTCACATCTCAGCCTCAGAAACTGCATTGCTTATGCAATTAACTATGAACAAGAAAAAAATGCACCAACTCCCCTCCTCCACTTTATTCTTGGTTTTTAGCCTTTGCAAGCTAATTTACCATCAACGTGGTAGTTCATGATAATTTTGTCCTCATTGAAGTTGCCTGACAACAACGCTGGAAACATTATGCTAAAAAAGCCTAGGAGCAAACATACTACCCTACTTCAGTCCATATATGATGAAGCATAAGAGCACTGCCCCCCACAGATTGACAATATTTGTGAAATTCTCCAGGCAAACAAATAACAAAGTCATTGGTTTTATATATCTATATATTACATATATGATATATATGTAATATATAGATATATAAAACCAATGACTTTGTATATATATAACTATATATATGTGTATATATATATATACAGACACACACACACACCTCTGTTCTACTTTTGACACAATAAACTCCATATTAACTGTTCCTCAGGTTTTCTGAAGTTACACTTACTTTTGGATAGATTACTATCTTCCAGGTGAAGGGTCACTCTTTTAAGGACTTTGGGAAGAATCTTGTTGTCAATGCAAAGAGAGTTGGAGAGAGAATGAGTTGAAGGGAGAGAGAGAGAAAAAAGAAAGAGAGAGAGAGAGAGAGAGAGAGAGAGAGAGAGAGAGAGAGAGAGACTTCTGTAATTTTCACAGAACAAGCTCTTTACCTTTCCTTTATAGAGATGGACAATGGAGCCATCCTTGAACTCCTGGAAGGAAACCTCCTCTTGCCATATAACCCAGAAAATTTTAATAAGCTTTTCTATGATCCTTGGACTCCCTGCCTTCTAAATCACAGTTGGAATAAAATCAGTACCAGGAGCTTTGCAACATGAGAGAAGCCTAATTCAAAACCTCTTCAGTTGGAATTTTGACTAAAGAAGGATTGACTTTACCTGAAGTATATGATTAGTGGCTTCACCATTAACTTAGGATAGGCTGCTGAGAATATTATGAAAGTGTTAAAAAAAAAAAGAAAGTGTTAAGCCCATCTCTCTAGGATCTAGGATCATGTTCTTTTTATTAATCAATGTGGCTCTATCATCTCAGTTGAGATACATCATAGGTCTTTGGCCAATAAATAGTCTTCAGAGCATGATAATAACACTCTGGAATGTTAACACTAGTGTAAAATTGAATTTTTTCTGTCTTGAACCAAGAAGCCTGCATCACTTTGCTTTTGAGGGAGTGAAATGCTGCTTTCTTACAGACAAATTAACTATCTTACTGGTAATCACTGTGGGCTTCTCATTTGTGTGTGTGTGTGTGTGTGTGTGTGCACGCATGCGCATGTGTGACTGATATTTGTGACTATTTCAAGCCAGATGAGTAAATGTGAGGTTGTAAACCAAATATCTGCAGCTACCCATTCCTTTACTGCTCATCAGTTACCAGTTAGCTCAGCTTTTTCCCCAACTCATCAGAGAACTGTTCATCCTCAGACAAGCACTCTGTTTGCTGAAATTGTCTTTTAATAGTCTTATTAGTATGGGGCCCCCACATTAGCTGCATGTGAATTGGAAATTTGATCTTGGAAAGGTTGTCTATGATGAGTCCAGGAAGACTCATATGATCTTTATCACTCTTAAGTTCTGTCTGTGTTTTTTTCCTTACATTTATTAAATGCCAATGATTACTAAAAGGATGCATCTATCGTTTTTTCTTTTATGTAAATGGAAATCATTAATGGTTAAGGTCATAAGATGCTCAAGTCTTTAGTAATAATTGACAACCATTATTGTTGTTTTCATTTCTGTAACTCCCAAGGATTCCTGCCATATCTGATAGTCTGTACCTTCTTTGACATAATGTCTCCTAGGAAATAAGCTTATCTTCTTTCAGCACATTGATGATGTGGACCTCCAGATCTTCATATTTCTTTTGCTTTGACTTCATTAGGGTTTATCTTTGTGGGGACATGTAAACCTAGTAGCAAGAAACTTTTCTAAGTGGCAATAACATTTTTATGAGTCTATCATTCACTTCTTTTGGCAGATTTAAAAACTTGTTGAACAGATTAGTTCTTCCCATCATTGTAGCCACTAGAGAAAAATGTGAATCCAGTTCAAACTTTGCAAAATTGACATGCATTTGCTAGTCTTGTTTTACTCAGTGCTGATAGTGTGATAGTGTGGAGCTATCTCTTTTGTCTTTAGGTCTAGTGGATTTCATATTGTCTGTGATTGTTTACATTTTATGTTCTAATATTGAGTAGAGTCATCTTCCCATAAAAGTTTTTTTTTTTTTATTCTTGTGTGTGTGTGTTGTGTGTTTCAATCACAGGGTAAGACCTTCATGTGCCATGGTAAGTGGCCAGGGTTGGTTGAAGCAAACAGCTTTTGGAGCACTTTTTCTAGTCCCTTTCTCTTGCTAGCAGACGATCAGTTCAGTCCTTTAAAAAGCCTGCTGAGTGATTCAAGGGGCTGCCAAATCTAGCAGATCCTTTAGTCCAGTGAGAAGAAAACCATATAATCTGGGATGCCTATATACAGATTGTAACTGTACCTTCCAGTTCCATTTGCACCTGCTGCTTCATCACTTGCCTTATTCCTACAGGAATTTGAAATAGGCAAAAAATGGTAAAATGGTATGGGTTATATTTTTTGCCTTGTCCATAAATTAGATTTAAGGAAGTCAGAGATTCCGGAAGTAGTCCACCAGCTTCACTCTCTCTTCCAGAGCCATCACAATTAAGACAAAAGTCAAGATAACTCGCAGTGACTCAAAATGTGGTATATGATCTTAGCATCTTCAACGTCTACCCAAGCTCAGCTTCTGTGTCTTCATTGTCATTGTAACAAATTGTTCTCATCTGCCTATTCCATCTGGAGAAGAAGTTTTCATATGCTAAAGGTAGATATTCTCAACTAGCTGAAGCTTTAGAGATCCCTCAGCTACCCTTAATCTGGTTTGGGGCATCTGTGAAAATTGTTTACCATGGTGTGAACAATGTGCATGCTGATGTGCAAAGTGAATTTCTATACCCATCTAGAGTGTGTGTGTGTGTGTGTGTGTGTGTGTCTATGTGTGTACTTTCCTTTTGAATCAATTCCTATGAGAGTGAAGTTCAAGCATTCCCTGCCCCCTCCATTTCCCACTCATTTGGAAAAAAAACCCAAAAAAACAAAATCCTTTAACCACACCTTTTATCTAAGGTTGTTTTCCTCAATCTTCTTTTTACTTCCCCCTTCTCCCAGTGCATTACTACTTCCTATCCTTCCATTCTTTTTTTTTTTTTGAGATTATCCCAAATATAATAAAATCATGCTTATACTATCTAAGTAGATTCCTAACTGCCCTAAGGGTGATGAAGTTATGAGATGCTCCATGTATTAGCTTTCCATATAGAAATGTATAAACATTTTAATATCATTAAGTCCCTTTTCATTTCTTACTCACATTTATTTTTCATGCTTTTCTTTAGTGTTGTGTGAGGATGTCAAATTTTCTATTCATCTGTGATCTTTTCTTTGGGAAGGCTTGAAAATTTGAAAAAAACAAACAAACAACAATAAACCTAAATATATAGACCATTTCCCAAATGATTATTGATTCACAAATTAGTCAAAAATATTAAAAAATGTATATTATAAAGATTATACACTCTGATTGGGATATTTTTAGCAGAAAACAAAGGCTTTTCAATATTAGGAAAATTAGGCACATAAAGAACTATATCAATGATAGAAACTCCAAAAATCATGGTATGATGTAGATGCAAAAAAAAATTGACAAAATATGACACTCATTCTCATAAAAAACAAACAAACTAGAAATCATAGGAATAAATGGAACTTTTCATAAAATGATAAGTATTATATATGTAAAATTAAGAGCAAGCATTTTTATAATGGAGTTAAGCTAGCATACTTTCCAATAATATCAGGGGTGAAGCAAAAATTTCCATCATCACTTTTTTTTGAAAAATTATACTAGAGATGTTCACTATAACAATAACAAAGGGGAAAAAGCTGAAGGTACACACAAAAGCAAAAGAGAAAACAAAGCTATTACTTTTAAATGATGATATGATAATATACTTGAAATCTAGACACTCAACTAAAAACAATTAATTGAAAAAAATAACAACCTTAGTAAACTCACAGGAATTGTTGGTATACCTATATATTACCAACAGAAATTGTTGGTATTGCTTATTATTAACAACAGAAATTGTTGGTATAGCTATATATAACCAACATAATCCAACAGAAAGAGATGGAGGAATTCAATTTGAAATTACTACAGAATTGTTGGTGAAATTGTGAATTGATTCAATCATTTTGGAGAAGTTTTTGGAACTATACCCAAAGGAAAATCAAACTATGCATAACCTTTGATCTAGCAATACCATTATTAGGTCTAAATCCCAAAGAGAATATAAAAAATGGGATATGAACTACACATACAAAAATATAGCAGTTCTTTTATATAGTAGCAAAGAATTGAAAACCAAGGGGATACCTATCAATTGGTGAATGTTTAACAAAGGTTTGTGCTCTATGAATGTAACACAATACTATTATTCTATAGGAAATGATGAGTAGGTGGATTTCAGAAAAACCTGAAAAGACAGATAAACTAATGCTGAGTGAAGGGAGTGGAATTAAGAGAAAGCTTTACAATTCAACAGCTTCACTGTGCAGTGATTAACCACAAAGACTTAGTTATTCTCAGCAATATAATGATCCAGGGACTTATAATGGAAAATTCTATCCACATCCAGAAAAAGAACCGATGCAGTCTGAATGTTGATCAAAAGATACTACTTTTACATTCTTTATTTTTGCATGTATTTTTTTTCTTTTTTGTTTTCTTTTGCAACATGAATAATAATGGAAATATATTTTTCATGATTGCATATGTAGAGACTGTAACCAAATTACTTAACATTTTACAGAGGGGGAAAGGGTCAGAAAGAGAAAAGGTGAAAATATTTGAAACCATTTTTTAATTTAATTTAATTTAATTTTTTTTATTAAAGCTTTTTATTTGCATAACGTAAGTATGGGTAGTTCTTCAACACTGACCCTTACAAAGCTTTCCATTATAAATTTTCCCTCCTATTCCCCTCCTCTCCCCTAGATGGCAGGAAGTACACTACATATTAATTAGATTAAAATATTTGACAAGTCGAGTATATGTATACATGTTTCCATACTTTTCTTGCTGTGCAAGAACAATCGTATCTACATGAAAAAAAAATCTGAAAAAAGGAAACCCAATGCAAGGAATCATCTATATAGAGCATGAAAATGATATGTTGTAGTCCATATCTCAAATCCCTCTCTCTGGGTGTATATGGCCTTCTTTACTGAACAATTGGAACTGGTATTCATTGTTGAAGAGAGCCATGTCCATCAGAATTGATCATCATATAGTCTTGTTGTTGCTGTTTATAATGATCTCCTGGTTCCGCTCATTTTGCTCAGCATCAGTTCATGCAAGTCTCTCCAGACCTCTCGGAAATCATCATTTCTTACAGAACAATAATATTCCATAACATTCTTATATCATAATTTATTCAGCCACTCTCCAATTGATGGGCATCCATTCAGTTTCCAGTTTCTAACCACTATAAAAAGGGCTGCCACAAACATTCTTGCACATGTGGGGCCCTTTCCTTCCTTTAAGATTTCTTTGGGATATAAGCCCAATAGAAACACTGCTGAATCAAAGAGTATGCACACTTTGATAGCTTTCTGAGCATAGTTCCAAATTGCTCTCCAGAATGGCTGGATCTGTTTACAGTTCCACCAACAATGTATCAGTGTCCCAGTTTTCCCACATCCCCTCCAACATTCATCATTATCTTTTCCTGTTATCTTAGCCAACCTGACAGGTGTGTAGTGGTACCTCAGAATTGTCTTAATTTGCATTTCTCTGTTCAATAGTGATTTGGAACACCTTTTCATATGACTAGAAGTTGTTTTAATTTCTTCATCTGAAAATTGTTTGAAACCATTTTTAAATGAATTTCAAAGTTGTTTTTAGAAGCAATTGGAAGCAAAATATTATTAAATTGTTTTACATATATTTGAAAATTAAATAAAATTTAAAAGAAAGCATTCTAAAAAATACCTGCAGACAGCACAAAATACTTGAGAATCAACTTTCCAAAAAAATGCAAACATATGATAAACAAAATTATAAAACCCTCTTAAAGGAATTTATAAGCATTTGCTCATTTTATAGCCATGAAAGTCTACATGAATAATTATGTGAAGCTTTGACACTTGCAAAGAATTATTTTTAAAAAGTTAAAAGTATTAATTAGACATTAGCTGATATATTTATCTTCATTATCATTGTGTTATCATTATATTGAGGTAGCTGGGTGGTGCAATAGATACAGCACTGGGCCTGAAGTCAGGAAGACTTGAGTTTAAATTCAGCTTCAGAAATATACTAGCTATGTTACCCTGGGTAATTCAATTAACCTTTACTTATCTCAATTTCTTCAACTCCAACACAAGGATAAGAACATTTGTTTCATTAACTTGTGATGAAAATGAAATACATAGCACTATAATAGAAAATATAAAAATATTTAATCCATCTCTCTGCTCCCTAATAATAATAATTATTAAATTGTGATATTTAATTAAGAAAAAAAAGTAAGTCTCAATGTTTGTAAATCAAACTATCTTGGCGATAGATTTGTAGTCAATGTGTCTAAACAAAAGAAAAACAAGTAACATCAATATTAACTTCATCCATGGGATCAATTTGATCTCAAGGTTCAAGTTTAAAACCTTGAGTTTTTATCATTCACTAATACACAATAATTTTAAATTTGTGGAGTAAAAAAGACATGCTATTACAATTGAAGAAAGAATTAAAAATATGAAGAAACTTTTATCAGGGGCAGATAAAGTGACACATTGATTAAAGGCCTAATTTAAATCCAGTCTTAGACACTTATTAGCTATTTGATCCTTGCTAAACTAATTAATTATTTGTCTCAGGTTGCTTATCTGTAAAATGAGCTGGAAAAGGAAATGACAAGCCACTCCAGTATCTCTGCCAAGAAAACCCCAAATGGGGTGACAAAGAGAGAGACCCAACTGAAAAAGAAAAAAAAAATATATTTATTATTTTCCGAGGAAGTATAGAGATGGGTGTTTGTGTTTATTAAATGATTAAGATGCCTTAATTTAATAGTCTTTAATTTGGAAATAAATTTTAAAGTTTTTTGAGGAAAAATGATTATGGATATAAGTATACAATGAGCTATATTAGTTTTAAGCTATCTTTATAAAATACAAATAGAAAAAAATAAACACAAACAAAAAAGAAATGATGCCTTATTAAATTGTTCTTGGCACTATTTTATTGTTAACATGTTGAACAATATTATGTTGCTGACATATTTTGAATGAGCACATTGTCAAAGTGGACAGCAATTACTGTCCACTGAAGCCTATTTTGAATATTTCTTTATTTGTTGATTTATGAGCACAGAATTTAGCCAAAATCTTGGAGATTATTAATATGAGTATAAAAGTTCCTGACTATCTCGACTATTTCTCCCTTTGCTTTAATTAGTTTTCCTCTCAAATGATGAGGTATAATTATCATGATTATTAGTGATTTCATTGTTGATGGAATCATTAAGCATTATAATATAGTTTTTATTAACCATTTCTATTTTTCTTTTTGTTGTCTTCTTTGAGATCTTTATCTTCACTTTTTCCCCCTGAGGCAATTGGGGTCAAGTGACTTGCCCAGGGTCACACAGCTAGAATGTGTTGTCTGAAGCCAGATTTAATCTCAGATCCTGACTTCAGGGCTGGTGCTCTATTGCGCCACCTAGCGCCTCTTTATCTTCACTTTTTAAAAATTTATTTGAGGAAAAAACAAATTCGATTTTGATATTTATTTAGAATATGAACTGTTGTATAAGTCTTAATGTTCCAAAATATAGTTATGATCAATTCTGGTGGGCATGGGTCTTTTCAACAATGAATTGATTCAGGCCAAATCCAATAGATTTGGAGATTTGGAGAGAGCCACCTGCATCCAGAAATAGGACTATGGGGACTGAATATACATCTTTTAAAGTATGTAGCCTTTCTTTTTTTTGTTGTTTGCTTGCTTTTTGTTTTCTTTCCCATTTTTTTTTCCTTTTTGAAATTATTTTTCTGCACATAATGATACTTGTGAAAACATGTATATAAGAATCACACATGTTTAGCATATATTGGATTACTTGCTGTCTAGGGGAGCGGGTGGGAAGAAAGGAGGGGTAAAAAAATCTGTAGCACAAGGTTTTACAAAGTGAATGTTGAAAACTATATTTGCATATATTTTGAAAATAAAAAATTATTATTTAAAAATATTCCACGTATAAAGTATTTCATTCTTAACATGTTATACTTTATTCACTTGGAAGATTATTATAAACAACATAAAACCATTTCCAGCATTCACTTTTTTTTTTTTTGAGAGGATAGACTTGGACACCACATACCCTGTGTTAAACCCTTAATCTATGGGACAAAACATACAAAATCTTAAACTTTGCCCTCCTTTCTACCAAAACGTATTTCTTCATTTAAATTTACTCATCAACAAGAATTATAAACTCAAACATGTTCCATTTCTGCCCTATCAGTGAAGAAATTCAGAACTAAATTTAGTTCTCAATTGTAGCACCAATACACTAATTTCTCAACTTTTTTTAAAATGGATTTTGTTCTGGTTTCATTTTTATTGTCCTATTTTGTACTTTCATGAACTGTGCTTTGTTTTTCTTAATTAGTATTCATTCACTTAACAAAAATTAAATCCCCTTTTTCAATCAATTTAAAGGCATTTATTAGAAACATATACTGTGGCAAATACTCTTCTCTTGGCTTAAGTAGATTGTCTTTGAGGTTTGTAGACTGAAAAAATAATTACATAGTTGCTTGGATAGTGGTTGTTTTTTATTCTTGAAAAGTACTAAAATAACATCACTATGTTAAGAGTCAAATTAAAGTAAGTCTGACTCTTGCTGATGAAATGAATACAAGCTCAGAATATTCAGAATAGGTTGGGCACAAATCATCTATATGAACATTTAGTGTGAATTCCCTAACTTTGAACATGTCACATTTCTTTTGAACTAATCTAATCTTTTCTCAATTTATATGAGAAAGTTTTTTTTGTTTTGTTTTGTTTTGTTTTTGACATCTAAATTTTGTTCAAATTAAATATAATCTTTGAGAATCTAAGTTTATTTCTACTTCACAATGGAAAACAGAAAAATATTTTCATGGAGGTCTTAATCTTTATTCTATTACATGTGCCAACAAGCAATGAAAATGTAAGGAGGCTTATGTGAAAACCACGTTTAATGCAAAAGAAATGAATGTCTATGTTGAACCCAAAGAGTTCACAGTACTTACAAAAGTTTGCATATTTATGTAGTCTCCTCTCCCACAGGGTAGGAGCAAGACCATACTAAAAGAAAGATTCTCTTCACTGGGGAACCCCTATATTATGAAGGTAAGTGGATTCAGTTATCTGCACAAGCATTTTCTCAGTTGGCATAGAATATCTGGTACTTCTCTGGCCTCCAAGGATACATAGAAGAAACTAGTTTGTGGGACAAACAATAAATTATTTCAATTTGTGGGGATGTTGTTCTTGATATGTTAAGGTTCTCTTGTATTCTCTGGTCCCAGTATTTTGGGGGAAAAGCCAAATTCAGGGGATGACTTAACCGCTGTTAGAACATATATAACTGGTTTAAGATGACTTGGAAGGTGGTTTGTAAATAAGTTTGTGTTACATAGCAGTATGACTATATAGCTTGAAATTGTATAGTAATGCTATAGAATCTATTCTACCATTTTATTATCTTAGACAAGCCATTTAACCTTTCTAGACCTCACTTTCCATATCTAAACTAAAATAAGGAAACTACATAATATGATCTCTAAGTTTTTCAAGGCTTTGAACTTGAAAAGAATATATTTCTAAATGCATGAAAACTACAT
>JAJPUD010009081.1:68872-79427 GCA_023553655.1 Myrmecobius fasciatus
GCTTTGAACTTGAAAAGAATATATTTCTAAATGCATGAAAACTACATGATATAGGGAATTTATTATTTATAAAAGTTAAAAAAGTGTAATTATTTGTCCAGCATTACAAAACTTCTTAAGTGTCAAATCAAAATTAAAACTCAATTCTTCTGTTTTTTTTTGTTCTGAATAAAGACCACCTTTCTTCCAACCCATCCCTCCCTTGCCATCTCCAATTGCATGGACTAAGAAATAACGATATCTTGAATTTTGACATAAAGTATTTATAAATTAAGATTCATCATCTCTGAGCCTACTGTATGTGTGAAAAACAAGTAATGGGAAATATTTTAAACATTTCTTCTCAATTAAAAAGGCCAAGTGCTGAAGTTAGAAATTAAAAATCACAGACATATGGCAAAGTTGAATTGATGTTGGCTTCCCATTCTCAAACACTAGAATGCTATTTTCTCCTTCCTGTCCATCCCACCCACACTGCCTGCCTTCTGACCATGTCACAGCACTCACCACCACAACCACAGGATAATGGTAAAGTATTTATTGAGGCAAAGCATGTACTGGGAATTCTATAATATTGTGTTCTTTTTGCTTAATTTCAACAACAAACAACTGCTAAGGCAGACATGATGCAGGGCAGGTTACTCATGAGGGGAAGTTTATGTGTGACTAAAAATTGTTATATTCCCCTCGAAGAGTGAGTATATCATAGCTAACCTACAACTTGAAACTCTTAAGATAATATTTGAAAAAAAATTGGAAGTGTCAGAAAAGACAAAGATGTTTTGGCAACAAGAAAAGAGAAAGCTAAGGACTTGGCCAGAAAGGCAACCACGAAGAGGCAGCAGGTTAAAATCCAAAAGCAGTTTAAAGTAGTCATCCAGTTGTGCTGCTTCCCATGCAACAAAAGGGCCTTGCTACTCTCCTAGGTCCCTATCCTTAGAACTAAACATCTCCTGAAATAGTTTACCAAGGTTGGAAGAATAAAAAACCCAAACCTTGAACAGAATGTTAGTACAATGCAAGTCCAAGTATAATTCAGCTCTTGTCCATTAAACATTTTGATTTATTTTTTTAATTAATTAAAGCTTTTTATTTACGGAAGACATGAGTGATTTTTCTATATTGATGTTTGCAATTTTTTTTGTTCCAAATTTTTCCCCTCCTTTTCCCCACCCCACCCCTAGAAGACATGTAGTCTAATACATGCTTAATATGTTAAATTATATGGCAAATCCAATATATGTATACATATCTATACAGTTATCTTAATGTACAAGAAAAATCAGATCTAGTAAGAGAAGGCAAAAAAAAAAAACAAACAAAAAAACAAAAACAAAAAAACAACCTAAGAAGGAAAACAAAATGCAAGCAAATATTCATAGGAAGTGTTAAAATGCTGTGTTGTGGTCCACACTCAGTTCCCACAGGCCTCTCTCTGGATGTATATGATTATCTCTATTGCTGAATAATAGGGATTAGTTTGAATCACCTCATTGTTGAACAGAACCATGTCCATCAGAATTGATCTTCATATAGTCTTGTTGCTGTGTACAATGATGTCCTGGTTCTGCTGATTTCACTTCGCATCAGTTCATGTAGATCTCTCCAGGCCTCTCTGAAATCATTTTGTTGGTCATTTCTTACAGAACAATAATATTCCTTAACATTATATACCATAATTTATTCAGCTATTCTCCAATTGATGGGGATCCATTCAGTTTCCAGTTTCTAGCCACTACAAAAAGGGCTGCCACAAACATTTTTGCATATGTGGGTCCCTTTCTCTCCTTTAAAATCTCTTTATGATATAGGCCCAGTAGAAACACTGCTGAGTCAAAGGGTATAACTTTGATAAATCTTTGAGCATTGTTCCAGATTGCTCTCCAGAATGGTTGGATCCATTCACAGTTCTACCAACAATGCATCACTATCCCAGTTTTCCCACATCCCCTCCAACATTCATCGTTATCTGTTCCTGTCATCTTAGCCAATCTGATAGGTGTGTAGTGGTATCTCAGAGTTGTCTTAATTTGCATTTCTCTAATCAATATTGATTTGGAGCACCTTTCCATATGACTAGAAATAGCTTTAATTTCTTTATCTGAAAATTGTCTGTTCATATCTTTTGACCATTTATCAATTGGAGAATGCCTTGAATTCTTATATATTTGAATCAATTCTCTATATATTTTAGAAATGAGGCCTTTATGAGAACCTTTAAGTGTAAAAAAAAAATTTCCCAGTTTATTGCTTCCCTTCTTATCTTGTCTGCATTTCTTTTGTTTGTGCAAAACCCTTTTAATTTAATATAGTCAAAATTAGCTATTTTGTGATTAATGATGATCTCTAGCTCTTCTTTAGTCACAAATTCCTTCCTCGTCCACAGATCTGAGATTTAAGCAATACTACGTTTTTCTAATTTGTTTATAATATTCTTTATATCTAGGTCATGAATCCTTTTTGACCTTATCTTGGTATATGGTTTTAGGTGTGGGTCAATGCCTAGTTTCTGCCACACTAGTTTCCAATTTTCCCAGATGTTTTGTCAAATAGTGAGTTTTTCCCCAAAACCTGGGGTCTTATGATTTATCAAACACTAGATTACTATAGTTATTGCCTATTTTGTCCTGTGAACCTAACATATTCCAACTCTATGATCAACTATTCTGTTTCTTAACCAGTACCAAATGGTTTTGATGGCCTCTGCTTTATAATATAGTTTTAGATCTGGTACAGGTAGGCCACCCTCATTTGTTTTTTTTTTCCCCATTAATTCTCTTGAAATCCTTGATCTTTTGTTTTTCCAGATGAATTTTGTTGTTATTTTTTCTGTCAGTAAAATAATTTCTTGGGATTTTAATTGGTATAGCACTAAATACATAGATTAGTTAAAGATATATTGTCATTTATTATATTTGCTCGACCTATCCAAGAGCACGTGGCATTTTTCCAATTGTTTAGATCTAACTTTATTTATGTGGAGAGTGTTTTATAGTTTTGTTCATATAAATCCTGACTTTCCCTTGGCAAATTTATTCCCAAATATTTTATACTATAGATAGTTATTTTAAATGGAATTTCTCTTTGTGTCTCTTGCTATTGAATTTTGTTAGTGACGTACAAAAATGGTGATGATTTATGTGAATTTATTCTATACCCTAAAACTCTGGTAAAGTTGTAGATAAATTCTAATAGTTTTTTTAGTTGAGTCTCTAGGTTTCTCTAAGTGTACTATCATATCATCTGCAAAGAGTGATAATTTGGTTTTCTCATGACCTACTCTAATTTCTTTAATCTCTTTTTCTTGTCTTATTGCCAAAGCTAGCATTTCTAATACAATATTGAATAGTAATGGTGATAGTGGATAATCTTGTTTCACACCTTATCTTATTGGGAATGGTTCCATTTTGTCATTGTTACATATGATGCTAGCTGTTGGTTTTAAATAGATGCTACTGACTATTTTAAGGAAAAGTCCATTTATTCCTATATTCTCTAGAAACACATGGATTTATAATTTATCATTAGAAATCAATTTTCAGTAAAATTAAGAATAATAATTGCACAGAGTGATGTTGAAATAAAATCACCTTAGAGTGAAAACAGTCATAAAAATTGTACTTAGAAAAAACTATTTCCCATACATTAAAGGAAAGGGTTCATCCATAATATTTATTAAAGTGGCTGTTCAAGATTTATTTAAATTATAATTTGATTGCTTAAGTGGCAGTGTTTCTTCTCTGACCCTTCCACCACTCCTCATTATCCTCATTGTACACAATGTTCCTAAAGCATTGATTTAGACTGCAATGGATGCAGTTTTGTTTAAATATCACTTACAAAACATTACTGGGTAATCTTCATTTATAGAAAATATTTTGTCCTGATTTTCCTTGTGATTAGACACATTGAATTGTATCCATTTCATCACTTTCATCAAGCTTTTTGTGAGTAGCTAAGAGTTATGCATATTTAGTCTTTATTCCCCTTAGATGTATCTTCAGGAAAGATCTTTGGAATGCCTAGTCTACAATTATTGGTTATTTTTCTTCTTGCCTTTCCCAACATATTCACAAAGAAGTCTTTTATGAAAGATGTATAATTTTCTGCTTTTGAAAATAACTTTTTCAATATTCCGTTTAGTACCTTGCAAAATTTACTCATACGGAGGTGTGTCCTAAGCACTAAAGATAGCAGGAATGTCCCTTAAGGACATCAGTATCTAATGGGGAAGACAACTTGCAAATAGCTTTGTACAATTAAGATATATAAATTTGTTTATAGCCTCAGGAAAAAAAAGACTTAACATTAAGAAGGAATAAGCAAAACTTCATACAAAAGATGATAGGAATTAACTTAGACTTTAGGGAAGCCAAGAGGGGAAGCTGAAAAGAGAATTCCATGCACGGGGACAGTCAAGGAAAATGCTCAATCAGGAAATAAAATGTTATGTTTCAGGAATGGCTAAATGTCCAGTATCACTGCATTACAGATTACGTCAAAGGAAATAACATTTTAAAATATTAGAAAGGTAGTTGGAGACCAGGTAATGACAGTCTTTTAAAGTTAGAGGATTTTATATGTGATCTTGGACATACAGGTATCCACATGAAAAAAAAAACTGGTGACAGTTGAAGATAACAGTGAATGAAAGATAATAGAGTCAGACTGAAAAGTGTTAAGATAGTCTTCTTTAGGAGTTTAGCTAGCAAAGGGAAGAGAGATAGGGGATGAAAATATATGGACAAATCAAAATGTTATTTTTATTTATGTTTTCATTTTTTGAGAATGGAAAGTCTTGATTAATTGGTTGATTGGAAACCAGTAGTAAGTAGAGAAAGAGATATTGAAGAGAAAACAGGAATGATAGAAAGGGCAACCTGCTGGGTAGTTCAGGATGAAATGAATCACTTGTGTATATAGAAGGGATTAAATTGGAACTGAGAAAGTCTACCTCTTCATGTGAAACCATTGAAGAAGGATTTAGTGGCTGAAAGCATTTTACTGGTTTGAGATTGTGAACAGTGGGAGAAGAGGGAACTCAATTACAGAGGTGTAAAAGATTTTTTTTTTAATCAATGAGGGCCCAGTTGAGATTACATATAATAAAAACTTATAATTGACTCAGTCATCATGGTTTTCTTATTTATTCTGGCTTCAGCAGGACATGAATAGGAATGAAGGCAGTAAATAGTGGAAGAAATCCAAGACCATGGTTTTTGGTAGAGCATTGTCTTTGAGAGGATAAAGACACAAGTGCCTAGAGAAGTCAGGTTAGAGTTGAACTGATCCATCAAGTGGTCAAAATGGGAAAGCAAAGGGAATGACGAAGGTGCAGATGTGATTGACTGTGAAAAAATAATTTGTGGAGCAGATTGAATGTCAAGGTGAGGATTAATACAGAGTTTGGAGTGGAAAGGTGAAAAAGAGGTATAATAACAATAGATTATAAATGGTTGAAAGAATTTCTTGTGGACTATCTGTGAGTTGTGACAAGATCAAAGATATAACTGTGTATAGCTATGGTGGGGTGGAAGAGTAGGTCAAAGGAAATGAAAAAAAAAACTAAGAATCTCATGGTTAAAATATTGGAATGATTATCAAGTAATATGACCAGTAATATGAGAAAAGAATTTGGGGGATAAATAAACACTGTAAACTAGGCATTAGCTACATTGAGGAAAGAGGAAAGAAGCCTAGAGATCTAAAAAAAAGCTTTTAGAATCTTGATATAAAAGAAGAGATTACTGATTGTTGGAGTTAGCAAGAGAAAATTGTCATGACAATGAGAATCTGAGAGTTGGATGAAAGGTAGAGAAAATGCAATTAGTACTAGATATAATAGCCATGGAAGTTGTATTGTCAGGAGGAAGCCAAGTCTCAGTGAATGTATAAAGTTGAAGGAATCAAAAATGGCAAAGGTCACAAAAAAATTTTAGTTACACAGTAATTATTGCAGAGAGCATAATGAAAGACATTCTGGGAAAGAATTGAAAATGTAATGGTCCCTTGAAGTATCTCTGAAAACAGTTGTACAAAACCCCTGAAGCTTGGGAGAATGCATCCTCCTCTCTGGAAGCAGATTCCCACTTTAACTAACAGTGAATATTCAAGAAATAGACTGGGGAAATGAGCAAACAACAGACAATTCTGATCATTTAAGTTTGCTGTGTTGACAAACAAGATGAAAACATACACTTAGAAGAAGATCGCAAAGTCAACACTTCTATATCCAAGGCCTCTAAGAGAAATATGAATTGGTTACAAGTCTGGAAGAGTGCAAAATTCAGTAAGAGAGAGAAATGAAAAATTAGGAAGAGAAATGAGAGTGATAGAAGAAAATTATGAAAAATCAATCAACAGCATTGTAAAGTTCACACACACATACACATACTGAAGAAAATAACAATTAAGAAAAACAGGTTAGGTCACATGGAAAAGGACATAGAAAAAGCCAATAAAGAAAATAATGCCTTAAAAAGAAGAATTGGTTAAATGGAAAGAGAAGAACAAAAATTTATTGAAAAAAATACAAACTCTTTAAAAAGTGTGATTGACCAAAGAGAAAAGGAGGTACAAAAAACTCACTGTAGAAAATAATTCTTTAAAAATTAGAGCTGATATGGAATATTATTGCTCCATAAGAAAAATCAGGAGGATGATTTTAGAGGCCTAAAGAGACTTGCATGAACTGATGCTAAGTGAAATGAGCAGAACTCAGACATCATTCTACACAGCAGCATCAATATTATAGGAAGATCAATTCTGATGGTCTTGGTTCTTTTCAACAATGAGATGATTGATGCTAGTTCTATTGCTCTTGTGATAAAGAGAACCATCTATAACCAGAGAGAGGATTGTGGGAACTGAATGTGGATCACAACCTAACATTCTCACTCTTTTTGTTTTTGTTCACTTGAATTTTGTTTTCTTACCCATTTACTTTGCTTTTTGATCTGATTTTCCTTGTGCAGAAGAGAATAGTATAAATATGTTTACACATATTTGATTTAACATATATTTAACATGTATAATATATATTGGATTGCTTGTCATCTAAGGGAGGGAATGTAGAGAAGAAGGGAGAAATCTGAAATACAAGGCTATGCAAGGGTCAATGTTGAAAAATTATCCATGCATATGTCTAGAAAATAAAAAAAAACGGTTTTAAAAATTATAAAAAAATTAAAACTGAGTGAATGGAAGCCAATGATTTTATGAGAAATCGAGAAATAATAAAATAAAACCAAAACAATGGGGGGAAATAAAAGACAAAGTGAAATATCTCATTGTAAAAACAACTGACCCAGAAAAATAAATCCAAGAGTAATAAAATAAAACTTAATAGTCACAATCAAGTTAAGAGCCTAAATATCATCTTTCAAGAAATTATGAAGAATATTCTTGATTTTCTAGGATCAGAGAACAGAATAGGAAATGAAACATTCCACTGATCACCTCCTAAAAGTTATTCCAAGTTGAAAATTCCTAGGATTGTTATAGCCAAATCCCAGAGCTCTCAAGAGAAGCATAAAATATAAGAATCCAAAAAGAAACAATGCAAGTATTGTGGAGGCACAGTAAGAATAAAAAGAGGTAGTTGCTTCTAGCTTATAAAATAGGATGGCTTGGAATATGATATGCCAATGGGCAAAGAAGCTAGGATTACCATCATGAACCACCTACCCAACAAAACTAAATATAACACTTAAGGGGAAAATGGATTTTCAATGAAACAGAAGTCTTAAAAGCAATCTCGATGAAAATTCCAGTGATGAATAGAAAATCTGAATTTCAAATAAAAGACTTAAGAGAAGCATAGAAAAGTAAACAGGAAAGATAAATAATAAAGGGCTTACCAAGGCTAAATTATTTATTTTCTTATGGAGGATGATGGTGTTGTAACTCATGAAAAGTGTTTCATTATTCAGATAGTTAAGATGAGTATAGAAAACACAGGTATGCACTACACACCGGTCAGATTGAATAAAATGACAGGAAGAGATAAAGATGAATGTTGGAGGGGATGTGGGAAGACTGGGACACTGATGCATTGTTGGTGGAGCTGGGAACGGATACAGCCATTCTGGAGAACAATTTGGAGCTATACTCAAATAGTTATCAAGCTATGCATACCCTTTGACCCAGCAGTGTTTCTATTGGGCTTATATCCCAAAGAAATTATAAAAGAAGGAAAGGGCCCCAGATGTGCAAGAATGTTTGTGGCAGCCCTTTTTGTAGTGGCTAGAAACTGGAAACTGAATGGATGCCCATCAATTGGAGAGTGGCTGAATAAATTATGGTATATGAATGTTATGGAATATTATTGCTCTGTAAAAAACAACCAGCAGGACGATTTCAGAGAGGCCTGGAGAGACTTGCATGAACTGATGCTCAGTGAAGTGAGCAAAACCAGTAGATCATTATTCACAGCAACAACAATACTATATGAGGATCAGTTCTAATGGACATGGCTCTCTTCAACAAGGAAATGCTTCAAACCAGTTCCAATTGTTTGGTGAAGAGAGCCATATACACCCAGAGAGAGGGATGTGAAATGTGGACCACAACGTAACATATTTATGTTCTCTAAAAAAAAAAAAAAAGAAAAAAAAGAAAAGAAAAAAAAGAAAACACAGGTATGACTTAAATATGAAGACATGGTAACTAAAAAACCCAATACATCAAGAGTTAAGAGAGAAATGTACTGGGAAAAAGGGAAAGACAGTGATAAATGAGATAAATCATATCACAAATAAAAGGTAAAAAAAATCTTTTAAAGTGGAAAAGAAAAATGGATCTGAGGTAAAATTAGGGTGAATGAACCTTACTCTTATCAGAATTGGTTAAAAAAGAGATTAATATTCAAGTGTCTAAAGAACTTTATCTAACCCTATAGGAGAGTAGGAGGGGGAATAGCAGAGATGATAAAAAGGGAGGGCACATTGGGGGAAGGGTAGTCTTAAGCAAAACACTTTTGAGAAGGGAGAGGGTAAAAGGAGAGAAAAAATACAAATGGCATAGGAATACAACTAATTATAGGAACTCTGAAAAAATATATAAGTAAGTATCTTTGATAAAGTCCTCATTTCTCAAACATAGGGAAGTGAGTCAAAATTTAAAAAAAAAAAAGAACCATTCCCCAATTGATAAAAATCAAAAAACTCCTAGGGCTGTTATTCCCCAATTGATAAAGATAAAAAAAAAAATAGGAACAGTTTCTGATGAAGTAATAAAATTTATTTATAGCCAGAGGAACAAACTATTCTAACTCACTGTTGATTGGAAAGCAATTTTGAGGTATAATCTGATCCCTACTAGATTGACCAATAGGGAAAAAAAAGAAAATGGTGTAGTTTTGAATTGATTCAATTATGCTATAAAGTAATTTAGAATTATACCCAAAGAGCTATAAAACCATTCACTAAGTTTGATCTTACAACAGCACTGCTAAGTTTGTTTACAAAGAGAGATGAAATGCAAAAAAGAAAAGGACTTATAGCATAAAATATAGAGCAGTTCCTTTTTGAAGACAAAGAATTGTAAATTGAGGAATTTTTCTCAATTGTTGAATGGCTGAACAAATTGTGGTATATGATTATAATGGAATACTATTGTGGTGTAAGAAATGATAAGCAGAATGCTCCCTGAAAAACCTGGAAAGACTTCCATGAGATCATGTAAAGGGCAATGTACTATATATAAAATAACTACAAAATTGTAAGATGCTCAGTTGTGAAGATTTAACTGTTCTCAATGATAAAAAGATTCAAAACAACTTTGAAGGATTTGTGCTGAAAAAAGTCGTCCATACCCAGAGAATGAACTGATAATGTCCAAATATAGATTGTAATATATTTATTTTACTTTATTTTTCTTGAGGATTTTTTTTCTTTTCTTTCACAACATGACAATTATAAAATTATTATAAAAATATTTTGCATGATTAAACATATATAACCTATATAGAATTGCTTGCATTCTTAATTCGAGTTGGGGGGGAAAGGAAGGGAGAAAGGAACAAAATTTAGAACTCAGTTTTCAAAATGAATGTAAAATATTGTTTTTACATGTAACTACAGAAAAATAAAACAAAAATAAATGAAAAAAAGAAAATAAAAGGAAGTGAGGGCAATCAATATAGGATGGAAAAACCTTCTGAACTCAAAACTGTCATAAAAGAGCAGGGAAAATTTCTTTGCCTCTCTCTATTCTTTTAATGGTACTACAAATTTTGTTTTTTATCCTCTGCATCCACATAAAAAAGAGTACAAGCCAGCATGCTTAATAGAAATTATTTTTTCATTTTTTTTTGTTTTTGTTTAACTGATTCTTGAAGTCTTATTGAGTCATTTACTTCTATTTGTTCAATTTTAATTTTTAAAGTATTATTTCCTTCAGTTATCTTTTTTAGCTCCTTTTGTAGCTGGCCAATTGAATTTCTGGATTCAATGCATTCTTTTTCCATTTTGCCAGTTTTATTTTTCAGTGAATTGTTGTCTTTTTCCAATTCACCAATTTTGTTTTTCAGTGAATTGTTGTCTTTTTCCAATTC
>JAJPUD010009082.1:2470-79415 GCA_023553655.1 Myrmecobius fasciatus
AAGGAAGGAAGGAAGGAAGGAAGGAAGGAAGGAAGGAAGGAAGGAAGGAAGGAAGAAGGAATGAAAGAAGGAAAAAAAAGGAAGGAATGAAGAAGATAGAAAGGAAGAAAGAAAAAAAGATTCTGTAATATTTCTTCTGTTATACAGGAAAAATTACACAATAAATACTTTAATAATTCAATACATCTATGAGCTAATTGATATTGATATTCCTAGCTTTGCTGCAGATTGCCACCCATACTTTCTCAAGAAGAATATCTAGCCAAGGCAGTAAACATTTATTAAGTGCTTCTGATATGCCGGGCACTGACCTAAGCCCAGAGATTCAAAGAGAGCTAAAAAAAAGTTTCTGCTCTCAAAGAGTATGCAGTCTAATGAGGTAAACAAGCAAACACCTAAAGGCATAAAACAAATAAACAGGGTAGAAAAAAGGTATTCTCAAAGGGGGGGGAGGATTTGTAGTTGAGGGATTACCTTCTCATGATAGTCCTGATAAATGCATTAGAGGAATAATTTCCAAACTTTTTCATACCTCCTTCATCAATAAAATTTCCTGAGCTTATATCCAAAATAGGTGTATTTATAATTATGTGCATATAGATTCATATATATTATGGTATTGAAATTATGCATATATACATGCATATATATTTATGTATAAAAGCAAATACATAAATTAAAAAAGAAGAGATAGAGATTAAATTTTGAAAAAAAAGTTTTTTATTTATTAATGGCTTACAATTTATTTTCTCTCATTAAAAATATTACCACTAACCAATCAAACACCAGCCTCTAAGGAATCTCTTATAGGCATGAGATAATTAATGGAAGGAGGAATTAGGGTATACTAGAAACAGGGAAATTTTCTTATTAGCCCTTACTGAGGTTTCTGTGGTGGGTACTTAGTTTGAAATTATAGATTAATCCAACAGATAGTCTATGACTGTCTCAGAAGTGAGAGAACAAGAACTTTCATAACAGTGGGAGAAGAATGAATGAAGGAGTAGTGGGGGATAGTGAGTGAAGTTTAGGTATGGTTGCCTATTGTGAAGAAAGCATGATGCAAGTCATCTTCCCACCATTATATTCATTAATTACACATTCCTTGGGGCTTATGGTCCCCACTTTTAAGACCCACACATTAAGGAATTACAAAGCAAAGTGTTAAATGTGATTTAGGATAGGGAAGATGACTAAATAAAAAAAAAAAACATTTATTAAGTGCTTAGTGTATTCCAGACACCATGGTAAACTCTGGGAATACAAATAGAAGCAATCAAGAAAATTACAACCTTTAAGGAATTTTTGGTTGTTCCTGCATTTTTCAATTGTGTCTTACTCTTCATGACCCCATTTTGGGTTTTTATGGCAAGGATACTCTAATGGTTTGCCATTTCCTTCTCCAGCTTATTTTACAAAAGAGAAATTGAGACAAACAGGATTGTCTTGTTCAGGGTCATACAACTAGTGAGTGTCTGAGACTAGATTAGAACTCAGGAAGATGAGTCTTCCTAACTCCAGGTCTGGCATTCTATCCACTGAAGCACTTAGTTGCCTTCAAGCAATTTACATTCCATTTTTAAACAGTTTATTATCTTTACTTTTAGAGTAACAAGTATTTTTAAATTATGTCTTTTCTACTGTTTTCTCAAAGCCCAATTTATATAACTTCATAGTTAACAAAGAAAATTTTTACACTAAACATGTCAAAATATATCTCATTTTAACTTCATCATGTCTCTGTAAGTAGATTAGTGGAAGGCATATTTCATGCTTTATCACTATGTTTGGGATTTTGGTTTGGGGGGGGATTGTTTTTTGCAAGTAAATCAGAGTTAAGTAACTTGCTCAGGGTCACACAGTACATAAGTGTAAACTATTTTGAGATCAACTGACTCCAGGGCCTTGGGTCTATCCACTGTGCCAACTAACTGCACTGCTTAATCATTATTTGGATCAGAGTTCTAACGTCTTTCAGATTTTCTCTAAAATGTTGTCACTGTGTAAATTGTTCTATTTCTGCTCACTTCATTCTTCATCAGCCCATAACTGTTTTCCCAATTTCTTCCAAAATTGTGTTTTTCATTATTTCTTAGGGTATAATGAGATTACATTACTCTCATATATTACAATTTGGTTAGCCATTCCCCAAAAGGAGGACTCCCCCATTGTTTACAATTTTTGGCTACCACAAAAAAATTAACTGATATATATATTTTATTACATATAGATATTTTTCATCTTCATCTTTGATTTCTTGGATATATCAACCTTGCGGTGCTGCTGGGTCCAAGGATATGTATGAATTGGTAACTTTCTTAAGATAGTTCCAAATTGTTTCCAGAATGATTACTTCAATTTACAACTCTACTCTGCATTAGTGTTCCTGTTTTCCCATAGTGTGTCTAATATTTATCATTTTCCTGTTTTGTCATTTTTATTGTCTGATAGATAAATGTGAAATGGAATCTTCAAGCTGCCTTAATTTAGATTTCTTTATTAGTAAAATGAAGTGTTTTTTTTTTTTATTTACACAGGTAAATGAATACCTAGAAACCCAGATACCTAAGTTTTTCACTTTGAGAATTGTTACTCACATCCTTAGAACATTTATCAATTGGGAAATGGCTATTATTTTTTTTAATATTTTAATCAGTTCTTCATATACTTTGAATAGAAGACCTTTGTCAGAAAAAAAAGTATTTCAGATTTTTTTCCTTATTAATTAATTTCACTCATAATTTTTGCCACATTGCATTAGTTCAGTTTTTTAAACTTTACATATTCAAAACTCAATTTCATCTTGTCTGATCTCACTGTTACTTGTTTAATTATGAATTCTTCCTCTTTCCATAGATCTAAAAAACCAATTTCTTTCTTGTTCCTCCATTGTTCATAATGCTGCTTTTTATACCTTGATCATGTATCCATTTTGGAGCTTATTTTCCTGTTGTACAGCTTGACCAGCAGTTGTTTTTCAAAATAAGTCTTCTTCCCAGTATCTGGAGTCTTTGGGTTTATCTAACACCATGCTACTCTGTGTGTATTTTACTTATTTGTATTGTGTATCTAATCTGTTTTACTTTTTTTTTTACCAACACCAAATCATTAATTATTACTGCTTTGTAATGTAGTTTTAGATCTATTACTATCAGACTCCCTTTCCTTCCTATCCTTTTTCATTATCTCCTTGAGATTATTCATTTTTTTATTCTTCTGGGTGATTTTTCCTATTATCTTTTCTATGTCCATAAATTATTCTTTTGATAGTCTAATTGGCATGTCATTGTAATAGTAAATCAATTTAGGTAGCATTGTAATTTTTATTATATTGGAATGAGGTGGTCTAATTAAGTGTCTAGTTAAACAATAGGTAGTGTTTTTTGAGCTAGAGTAATAAGATAATAAGATAAGACTGGTGGATGAACATGGAAACAATTGGCAGCTGTGATTACCAGACAGAGGAGTTTGGTTCTTAACCACCACCCCCTTTTTTATAATTGGGAGCCCACTGAAGTTTTTAAGAAGGGATGTAATATGACCATATCTATGACAAGAAGCAGTCTAACAGCCTTTTCAAGGAAGGACAGTATAGCTGGGAAAATTTACTTGTGAAAATCAAAATAGTAACTATAGATGCTAATGAGTATCTGTTCTAGATTGGGGCAATAGAAATTCCTGTTTTAATGGAAGAATCACATAAATTTTTTCTTTATTTAATATAGAGTTTACACTTTATATAAAATTATATAAAATATTATTATATAAATTAATATATAAACAATCTTGAAATATATGAAATATAAAATAATATAAAGTTTATAATTTCTATAAAATACATTTATATTATGTAACATCTAGATTATATAGTAGATAATTATAAGAATTGAAATGTGCCTATTATAAATACAAATATTTTCAAAATTTTATTAAATATATAATATTTAGCTTTAGACAAGGAAAAAAATATAACACTCAATACACTCCAAATCTTTCTTCTCTTGTATCTGTCTTCTCCTTCCTTTCCTTTTCTTCTACTTCACTTTACTCCCTGGAGCTTCTTTCCATGCCTAGAACTTCTCTTTCTTTCTTTTGCTCTGACTTGAGAGAAAAAGCTTTATTAATTATAGCTCAATAAATATTAATTTATTTAAATATCTTTGCCCTGAGAAATCAAGAATAAGTGGTATATAAGCTTTGGGGTAAGGAAATAAGGGAAGACGCTACCCAATGGCAAATTAAAACTAGCATAGAAGGAAAAAGAGGCTATAACGGTATACTTTTAGTGACCATGTTGTAACTCTCCAACCACATCCCCCTTGGTCTCTAAAATATCTTCAGTTCCTACTTTGTCTGAAATCAATGCATTTATTCTTTTTTAACTCGATCACATAAGAGAATAAGGTATAACTTGTCAAATAATGATATGACTTATCAGAAAGCTGATTGCTTTTGGATTAGCCAAGTTCTTCTACCTATCCAGAGACAGATGGCTTTCTACATTCTCTAATAGAATAATCCAGTTTCTTCATCTTCAGAGTCCTGGCTGAGATCCAGATGGCACAAGAGCTATATTGATTAGCCTCGGCAGTCATTTCTTTTTGGCTGCAAATGATGGCTGTTGCTTTTGTGGGTTCTAGTTTCTCAATAGTCTGGTATTCCTGTTATTGTTCAGTTGTTTCAGTCATGGTCCATTCTTTGTGACCCCCTTTAGAGGTTTCTTGGCAAAGATACTGAAGTGGTTTGCCATTTACATATCCAGCTCATTTCACTGATGAGGAACTGAAGTAAACACGATTCAGGGTCTTGCCCAATATTAACATAGCCAGGACATGTTTCAGACCAGATTTGAATTCGAAAATGATAAAACTTTGCAAAGTCCTTTATATATGTTATCGCTATTTTTCAGTCATTTCAGTCATGTCTAATTCTCTGTGACCTCATTTAAACTTTTCTTGGCAGAGATGAGGAAACTGAGGAATAAAGTATTAATTGATTTACACACTGCTAGTGTTTGGTGGCAGATTTGAACATTCTTCCTGATAACAAATTTGGCACTCTATCCACTAAGACCTCCTAGCTGCCCTTTACGTTAATATATTAGCCCTGAAAAGAAAGTTCTATTTCTGTCCACATTTCACAGATGAGGAAACTGGGTATGAGAACTTAAGTATCTTGTGTTTTTTCACATAACTAATAAACATTTGGGGTAAGGAAAACTAACCCTCTATCTATATAACACTATCATGCCTTCATGGACTAGAAATGCAACCTGATAAGTCCACTGAGGCCTTATACACTAGTTTCAAGATACCAAGTAGATTTAACAGAGTGTAGTTTAAAGCATTCTAACCTCAGGTCACTTCAGGGTCTTAAAATATGTTTAGAATTCTTATTTCATGTCCTATAAATAACATGCTTCTTAAATTCCATTTCTTGTCAGAGTAAGTATTGGTAACATAATCCAATCACTGAATTGAGCAAACATTTATTAAACATCTATTTTGTGGTGAGAACTGAGAATTCAGCAGTAAAAAGGGATTAAGTGCTTTTTACTCAAGGAGCTTATTTTTATTAGGGATATGTATATACAGAGATGAGTAAATACAAAATATTTTCAAGAGGAGAGTTTTAAAAACATAGTAGTTTCAAGAATATTAAGAGAATCAGGAAATCCCCTTTTAGGGAACCACTCAAAAATAATTGTTATAAATACTTTTATACATAAAGGACCATTTCCTCTTTCTTTGATATCTTTTGGGTTTAGAATATAGTAGTATTATTATCACTGGGTCAAAGAACATTACTGTTTACTAACTTTAGTTAATAATTCCAAAGTGCTTTCAAGAATGATTATACCCATTTATAGATCCTTGAACAGTACTTCAGTGTGCCTGTTTTCCCACAGCTCCACCAATATTTATCATTTTCCTTTTTTGTTCTTTTTGGCATCCTAATGGGTGCTTTCTTTTCTTATATTATTTATCAATTGAGGAATGACTCTTATTCTTATAAATTCAAATCAGTTATATATCTTGGGAATGAGATCTTTGTCAGATAAACTTGCTGCAAATTTTTCCTAGTTTTCCCTTTAATCTTAGATAGTTAAATTTCTGATGTAATTAGATGAAAATAATTTTATAAAATCAAAATTATTCATTTTATTTTCATTGATCTTCTCTGTTCCTTGTTTGGCCATGAAACTTTTTCCTACCTATACTTTTCTCCCCCCTATATTTTAAAGTATTGATGGGAATTCAAATTATAAGGAACAACATAAATAAAGATACAGCAGTCACAAAGTTCAGGATGTAACTACAATTAGAAAGACTTGATCTGTGGAACAAAAAGATGCTACTACCTAATCAAATGAGGGTATCAGCTTCTCTCCTAGTCAGAAGCTATCTCTAGACAGAATATAGAAAGAATGAAGAACTTCGATATTTAGACTGACTTTCATGTTAATTCATTCTATTGTTGTGGTTAGATGTTTTTTGGAAGGAAGATAAAAGCAAGAAAGTCAGGTGATACTTTACTGTGGCAGAACAGGGCAGCTCTGGGGAGTCTGGTTACCTGGGTGGCTTTCCCTCAGTGTCTGTGTCTGTGTTCCCTTGTGCTGTTAATGTCCTTGAGTAAAGTCTTGTGTGTTGGGCTGCACTGTGAGGTACTTAAGATCTTAGGAATGGAATATACCCAAGGACTAAGCAATGGGGAATATATATGACAAGATCAGCAATAGCAATATTCTGGGCTACACATCCTAAGCCCCATGCCTGTTCTCTCCAAGGTGAATCTTTGAGTTCCGGAACCCTAGCAAATAACAGGCACAGAACATTTATACAAGGAATATAAGAGAGACTAATCTAGTTTGGCTGGAGCATAAAGTATTTGAAGGGGAGGAATGTAAGAGAAGGATAAGGGGCTTTGACATCTAGATAAGAATATGTAATTTAACTAGGCTGACTGTAGAGATCTACTAAAGAATTTCTAACAGATGAATGGTGTTACTAAGTGTATATATATATATATATATATATATATATATATATATATATATATATACACAATTTGTTAATTTGATAACTGTGTTAAATAGGTTAAGAGACATGGAGAAGGGGAAGGAAGGATGGGAAAAGATCCAATATGCTCCAAAAACAGCAATTGATTTCAAGACCTAAGATTGCTAGTTTTTCAGAACTTGCTTATTTCGGTGACTAAGGTCTAATACATACCTTTAAGATTTTCAGCTTACAATATTCTTTAAATGAACCACTTCACTCTGTGTATGACAGCTATCTATAATTACACCTAAAGTGATAGCATAATAAATAGAATAAAACAATTTATAGTTAAGCCAGCAAGAGTTTAAAGTTTCATAATGTGGCTTAATAGATATATACTAATAAAGTATATTCAAAATTAAAATGTTTGGGATTACAAGGGAAACAAATTATACTGAAATATTCTTATCATTTTTGAATGGTTCAGAGACATAGATTAAGATCACCTGATCTGGAGGGAAATAATCATAAACCAGAATAATGTGTGGAGTTTAGACTAATTTATTTTACTTTTAGTTTTAAAGTCAACTTGGTGAGTAATTCACTTGAAGCTCTTAATCCTAGTTTTAAATGTATAATATAATCATAATCATATTTCAGAAAAAGTGCTATTTTGTGGATGTAATAAAATATTAATTGCTATTTTTATGAATATTTTTTCTTTTCCCCCATGTCCTATCTTATGCAGGCCTCTTATATAAAGACAAGAAAGAGAATTAACATTTACAGGATGAAAAGATGGCAATGTTGCCTCCTCCAGGACCTGAAAGTTTTGTTTACTTCACCAGACAGTCTCTTGCACTCATTGAACAGCGCATTACCGAAGGAAAATCTAAGGAACCTAAAGAGGAGAAAACAGATGAGGAAGAAGAAGGCCCAAAGCCAAGTAGTGACTTGGAAGCTGGTAAACAGCTTCCATTTATTTATGGAGACATTCCTCCAGGGATGGTGTCAGAGCCCTTGGAAGATATGGACCCATTCTACATGGATAAAAAAGTGAGCATTTCCTATAACCAAAAAGATAATTGTTCTGATTTCATTCTCTATTCAGGAAGAAATTTTGAATTAGGATAAGGTAATTTGATGAAAATGGGGGTGGCAGGAATACATAGCAGTAATATGAATCTTCATTGTAAGTGCATTAATTTATTTATGAGTATTTGTGAGAGAAGTAACAAGATTGCTAAATTCTATTCAGAAATAATATGAATCAGGATATTAATAATTAGTAATGAGCTGGGGCTTTCATTAATTAATTTATTCAGCCATTAAATAAGCATTTATTAAACACTTACTGCATGTCAGATATTGAACTAAGTTCTGGGAATTCAAAGAAAGGCAAAAAAGTTCCTGCTATCAAGTAATTAATTCATAGTTAAGTGGATTAGAAAATAGGATCACAGAAGGAAGGCACTTAGATTAAGGACCAATAAAAGTTCCTTGGAGGACTTCAGCTAAAGCTTCAAAGAACCCTGAACACAAGCATATACATACATACATACATACATACATACATAGATATACATATATATATATATATATATAGTCTCTTGATGTCTCCTACATCATTTTAAGGGTCTGAAGTTCAATTTTAAATTAATCTTTTAAAATGTTTGCATTCCTGTTTCTAGCAGTTCTATATTAAAATATAGAGGACTGTAGGAAACACCTTAAGCCATTATCAGAAATAGGGATTAGTTTCAGATTAGTTAGCAAGACAAGAATATGCAGACAATATGATAGCTTCATAATGAGTTGGTCAAAATGTTTCTTGCCTTTCCATTTTTCTTAATCTGAGAGTTTATACTAATCAATCAATAAACATTTATTAAATACTTAGTGTGAGTCAGGCACCCTGATTAGCACTTGGGAATAGATATACAGGAAAGCAGAAACAATTCCTTTCTTCAAGAAGTTTACATTATGATGGAACAAACAAGATGACATATATATATATATATATGATGGAACATGACATATATATATATATGATGTAACAGACAAGATGACATATACATACATATATATATATAAGATATGGGGTAGAAATAATATAATTTTGAAGAGTGAGAAATAAGCAATTTGAGGGAGTTAGAAGGACCTTTAACAAAAAGTCACATTAGAACTGTGTCTTAAATGAAGGCTAGAAATTCTATAAGGTGGAGGTGAGGAGAAAGAGTATTCCAAAAGTGAGAGACAGTACAAAACCATGAAAATAGGAGATGGAACATAATTGTGAGGAACCCCAAATAAACAACATTGTTTGATCATTAAGTGTTTGGTGAAGAGGATTACATCAAAATCCTGGAAATACAGACTATAGCAAGGCTATGAAGAGCCCAAATGCCAAAGAGAGAGGTATTTGCTTTTGATCATAGAGCTAATAGGGAGGCAAGGGAGCTTATGGAAAAGGAGTCATAGATATATATTTTAGGAAAACCACTTTGAGAGCTATGCTAGGAGATGAATTTGAGTTCATAAAGATTTTAGAAAGAAAGGTAAATTAGGATATTATTAAACGAGAGGTGATGATACCTGAATTAAGATAAAGGCTGTGTGAGTGGAGAGGAGACATATAGGAGAGCTGCTATGGAAAAGGAAATCAAAGCTAAAAGTACATTTGAGACAGTTGTTTTATAGAGACAGCCATATAATATGGTGTTGTTAATGCTTGAATAGGAATCAGGAAGACCCATGTACAAAGCCAGACTCAAGTACTTGCTAGGTATGTAATCCTGGATAAATGAATGAATCTCTGTTTGTCTCAGTTTCCTCATCCATAAATCAGTTAATGAGTCTACCTCACAGGTTTGTTGAAATCATCAAATAAGATAATATTCTAAAATATTTTGCAAACCTTAAAGTAGACAAATATGAGGTATTATGAGAATAAGGATGTTAATGACAGAGTATAGCATAAAAATGTTTTTAAAGAGGTTTGCAAAATATAGCCCATCACTTAAAAAAATAGATTCTTCAATATATGCTATAAAAATTGTGCCATATGTATCCCTTTTCTAGAGCAAAGAACATATAGTAATTTTTGCCTTATTGTTAATGATGCAATGGATTAGTCCTTAAGAAAGCATTTTAAACTGAGCAAGAGGAAAAATTATGCAAGATAAAACAAAAACTATTAATACTAAGAATTTCTAAAGTAGTGATAGATTAAATTTAAGCACATATTAATAACTTAGATATACTCTTGTATCTATTCTAATTTCTTACACTTTTTATGATAAATGATGATAAAATCTCTAAGACTATATAAATTGTAGAAAAGTTGAGAGGCAGCCCAAGTAGAGGATTTTCCACACCAAAACTCCCAATATGCATGAAATTTTTGGTCTGTTTAGAGAGAAAATCCTTGCTACCAAGTGAAAGAAAGAAAATGAACATCATTAACATTTTGATTAAGGGTAATGAAATTTTATATTTCTTATAAGTTTTCATTTTCCATAGAATAACATATTTTGCAACCATATTCATTGTCACTCCCAAGTAACCTGCTGGAGAAGATTTGATTGTTATTTTGTCCAGTGATTAAAAATAATTTTTAAGGAAACTTTGAAGAGGATAAATATCACCTTATAGTAGTGAAACACAAAAATCTATAAATTACTCTATAAAAGTCTGGTCTAAAGTCTTTGTATGTTGTTTGATGGTAAAAGAAGTATAAGCACAATATTGGGGGGGGAGCAAAAAGTAGATGATAGTTCTTAAGATGACAATTTAACTTAAAGGAAAACACAATTCTAGTACATTTTTAAGAAAGGAAAATTGTTACATTATAGGAACACCTGAAAACATTTTTTTAAAAAGTATAAATACTTAAATTTAGAAAGCATTTTAGAAAAAACAGGGGGAAGCTGGGAATATTAACATTTCCTTTTAGCAATTGTAACAATTTCAATCTTGATAAAATAATGCATTAAATAGTGGAGATAAATATATTCCCATTATGACTGTTTTGTAATGAGATCAGATCATTCAAAGTCATTGAAATGAAATGTTAACCCATCTTATTAGTTCATATAGACATTAGAGGAGGGTAAAGTTGTTTCCCTTTTTGAATACAGAGAATTAACTACTGGTTTCACATGCCAATTCCATATCTATAGTATATTGTAAAGAAATTTGGATCAATAATCCTTATCTATCAAGAAGATATAATGATATGGTGGTGATAATGACAACAATGATGATGATGAAAATGACATTATTATTGTAATCTGTTGTTTATTCAGTCATTTTAGTCACATCTGACTTTTCATGACCTATTTGGAGTTTCTTTAATGAATATATTGAAGTAGTTTGCCATTTTCTTTTCCACCTCATTTTACAGATGAAGAAACAGGCCAGCAGGGTTAGTGACTTGTCCAGGCACCTACGGCTAATAAGTGTCTGAGACAAGATTTGAATTCAGGAAGATGTCTCCCTGACTTTAGGCTTGGCACTCTATCCATTCTGCTTTCTGTTACTGTTGTTAACAACAACAGTAATAACAATAATATGTTGTCCCAGTTTAGTTCATACAATTAAAATAGTAATGTAGAGGAATCATGTTGGTTACTAATGTTTGATTTTAGAAAATTGTGGTACTATAGAATAAGGACTTCTAAATGATATCTCAATTAAATATGGGATTAGCAACTTTTTTGTTTGTTTTTGTTTCTTACCTCAGCTGATTCTCATTTTACAATTGCCATGATACAAAAAATAAATTCAGAGTATGAGGGAAGAGATATTGTTTGGGTTAGAATGAAATTACTCTACTGATAGGGATTTACAGATTTTTTTTTGCTTTATCAGCAGTTTATTTAATATTTATTAAGCAATTGCTGCATACAAAGCACTGTTATAGTGCCAGACATACAAAGACAAAAATCAAATATGTCTTTTCCTTAAGAAAATTACATTCTATCAGAGGTTATAGTACACATGCAAGTATGCACATATTGGGGCATTTGATGAGGACTATTTAGTTATTTTTCATTCATGTCTGGTATTTTGCAACTCCATATAGGTTTTTGTTGGCAAAGGTACTGGAGTGTTTTGCCACATCCTTCTCCAACTCATTTTATAAATGAGAAACTGAGGCAAACAGGGTTAAGTGACTAGCCCAGGGCCACATATCTTGTTAAGTGGCTAAAACCAGCTTTGAACTCAGAAAGATGAGTCTTCTTGACTCCAAGGCCATAATCTATCCACTGTGCCACCTAGCTGCACTAGTTTGATTGGGAAAATGGTGCTTAAACTCGGTGGGATCAGGGAAGGCTTGAAGGCAGAAGTAGCGCCTGAAGTGAAAGTATTGGTAAGGTAAAAATTAATTCTATTCTTGGAAACAGGCTGACTCCCTTTTAACATGAGAGAATTGGATTAGGCATGATTTAATACTTCCCTTCACGATTTGATACTCCATGATTCTAATCCAACTACCTTTCTATTCTATTCTACTATAACCATTAATCTTGGTAACTTGGAAACAAAGGAAGCCTAGTAAAGAAACAGGAAGGAAACACCCCCCAAAAACCTAAATTTTTAAAAAATTATAAATCTATACTCTCACACCATTCTAAATTACTTCAGGGATTGTATAGTGGGAATATATTTTCTTAGACAAGAGTTTAAGCATAAATATATTTTTATTAGAAATAAAATATTCATTTATTGTATTTTATTAAGTACTTTCTGTCCAATTAGTATTGTTTAATTTTCTCTTAAGATAATTAACTTCACAAGGTTTGTTAAGAAATATAATCTCTCATTTTTTCATCCAAAATATAATGTGCCTGAACTAGACAATTCAACCATCCCAACTCTAAAATTCCATGAATCTATGAAATGTTAATTTTATATAAATGTAAGATCTAGGGATCATCATTAAGAAGAAAAATTATTTTTATAATTACTTTGGTCATAAAGAAAATTCTTATTGGCTTTTCTTATAGCTATTCTGTCATAGTATATGCAATGCAGTCATTTTTTTATTAACAATTAATTTAATCTATTGTGCTTTCAGTGATACTTGGAATAATACATGTGATTAGTTTCTTCAAATAAGGAAGAAATTTTTCTTCCCCAGAATGGCAATATGCCATTGTATCTTGATTTTCTTTAATCTTAACCCTAATTTTCATGAAAATTCAGCACATTTTTTTCTTCAAAAAAATGCAACTCTCTGTCCTACCTCATTAATATAGTTCTATGGCTAAAATATAGTTGGCAAAGAAGAAAGCTGTATGACAAATTTAGATGTAATTTTAACCACAAGTATTCATAATTGATTTGAATTATAAGGGAATATCATTCAATATCAGTCAAGGGAATTCAAGTACAGAAAGAAGATAATCTTAATTATTATCTTGTTCAATTTCTTCATTTTATAACTATGGAAGCTGGAATATAAAGAGAAAAGGGGAATTGCTTAAGGTCATAAAACTATCTAATCAAGTTAAATAATGAATACAAACTATTTTGCAAATATTAAAGCACTATACAAATGCCAGTTATTAACATGATGGCTGGTGTTCATCCAATATTCCTTAATCTACATGACCATTAGTTTGGGAGACTGTCAATGATAGAACCATTTTGTCATGAATAAATAAAGGCAATGTAATTAATTTTAAAATGTAACATTCATTTCACACCATATTCATTTTTTTCCTACAGACATTCATAGTATTGAATAAAGGGAAAACAATTTTCCGATTCAGTGCCACTCCTGCCTTGTACATTCTATCACCTTTCAGCCTGATTAGAAGAATTTCTATTAAGATTTTGGTTCATTCATATCCTTTTCCAGTGATTTTTTTGATAGCAAAAACCAACTTATATTGAATGAATATAATTCTCTTTGAATCTTCAAATGATGTTTTTTACATTGAAAGAATCATTTGTTTTAGTTTTTCAACTTGATTGAATTCAGTATTTGTTAGATATGCATTGACATATAGACTGTCAAACATTTAGAAACATTGTACTATTATTTGGCACTGTATATCCCCAACTGTTTAAAGTGGGGGAAAGAGGGCCTTTTTGGGGGAAAAAATCTTATCACAGTTTTTAAATATCAATTATTTAGATGATTGTTTTAATTTAATGTATCTAATATCTTATATATGTCTTGTTATACTATGTTCCTTGATTCTGACCTACTTTATTCAGCATGCTCATCATGTGTACTATCCTGACTAATTGTATATTTATGACGATGAGTAACCCTCCAGATTGGACAAAGAATGTTGAGTAAGTTTACCCCCTAAAATGCAAATTTAAAATGCTGAATATTTCTTAGTCTATTCTAAATTAGAATATTCTTTATTCCTTTAGGAAAGTCATTGCCTTGGTGTTTAACTCTCCTTATGTTACATCATTATAACTGTCCTACTTTTTTTTTTACCTCAGAGAAATGAGGATTAGTATGAGTATCACTGAACTATTCAGAGAGTAGGATCTAAGTCTGTGCTCCTATGAAATATAGACCAATATAGTTAGGTTTAGAGAAGCTCATAAGAATTTGACCATAGAGTGATATATATTTTTTGGCCTATAACTCTCTAAAACAATATACTAAATTATAGAGAAACTTATAATCTCCCTTGTTGATGGGAATGGCCACAAAAATGAAATTACAGATTTTTGAGAAATTAATTACCCATCTCTAGCTGTGGTCCATTTTAACAGAAAAGATGGTCACTAAAAACAGTGATCCTATGCAATGTCCTGGGTATTAGATTACTACTCTAAGGTAATGGCTTGTTTATATAGATTCACATCATTTCCAACTCTTTTGATCACAGATATTATGGGGTTGTAATATTCTTGTGGATACTTATTTTCAGGTACACTTTCACGGGAATATATACTTTTGAATCGCTGGTAAAAATTCTTGCAAGAGGTTTCTGTATAGGGCCATTTACTTTTCTCCGTGATCCCTGGAACTGGCTTGACTTCATTGTCATTTGTTTTGCGTAAGTATTGTCAATTTTTATTTTGAAGTTACATATATGTGTGTCTGTGTGTGTGTATCTCCCATAGATTCTTCAAATTAGTTGTATTTAATTCTCAAAACCAGATTATAAACAAAAGTAAGGATATGTTTTAATTCATTTTTATAGCTAAAAAAGTAATGCATAGGTTAATTTCATACATTGCCCAGATTCACATGCAAAATTGGAAAAATCAGTCCACTGAAAATTTAACTAAGCATATTTTTGGGTAGTAATAAATGCATACAAATTCACAAGACAATATTTTAATAGGAAAGGCATATCCAACATGGTATCCCACTGAATCAGTCATTCAGTAAGTGTTTATGAAGCACTTCTGTGTATGAGGTACTGGAAATAAAAAGAAAAAATATGTAATAGTTGTAAAATTGTAAGCACAAGCAGCTTTCATTCTCTAGGGGGATACATATAGAGAAATAGAGATAAGGTGATAAGGTATTTTTGGGAGGTGAATGAGCATTGGTAGCAACTGGGATGAGATTTAACCCTAATTTCTGTCTTTGTCTTTCTCATTCTCATTCTATTTGTGTATGTATGTATATGTATCACACAACTACCAATATTTTAATATGCATGTACATGTATATATATATGGTATATGTATTTGAGCTTCCCCAAGATGCTAGTGCTATCTCCTTCAAAATAATTTCCATCTTTCCTGACATAGTGCTAGTATACTGTCCAGGTTTTTCAGGCATACAATAATGAAGTCAACACAATAACTCTGTAGACTTTGGTCAGTCAGTCGAATACCTTTCTTTTCCCACACTGTCCTTTGGAACCTCCCAAACACTGAGCTAGCCTTGGGCATGCATGTGTCAGCCTCATTATCAATGTGTTCATTTCTGAAGAGTATACTGCCAAGATAAGTGACTTATCCACAATATTCAAAACCTCACCATTTGCTGTAATCAATGGTTCCACATATGAATGGTGTGGTGCTGGCTGATGGAGTATCTTTGCTTCCTTGGTATTAATTGTTAGATCAAAATTATTGCAAGCAGCAGAGAATCGATCCATACTTTATTACATCTCAGCTTCAGAGGCTGTGTTGAGTGCACAATCACCTGAAAACAAAAAATCATGTACCTGTATTATGTCCTCTTTAGTTTTAGCTTTAGCCCTTTCAAGTTGAAACTGCAGTAGCTGAGTCTTGATGGAAACTGAATCGCTTCCATTGGAATTGTCTTAGGAAGATTCTGAAGATCATTTGGCAGGATAAAGTACCAGACACTGAGATCCTTCCTCGAACTAAACTGCCAAGCATTCCAAATCTACCATAGAGAGCACAACATTGTTGGGCTGGCACATTATTCAGATGCCAAATGTACACTTGCCAAAAAGACTATTTTATTGGGAACTCACACAAGGAGGTCACAAAAATCAATACAAGGACACTCTCAAAAACTTTAGAATTGATTGTGTCAAATGGGAGACACTGGCACTGGACTGCCCAGCATGGTTGCTCTCATCAAAGATGCTGTTCTCTATGGACAAAGCACAATTAAATTAGCTCAAAAGAAACACAAGATGTACAGAATTAGGGAAGCTACCACAAATGTACCTGACCTGTGGCATAGCATCCAGAACTCATATTGGTCTAATCAGTCATAGCTGAACACACTGGAATTCAATTCTAACAAAATGCTGTCATTCTGGTCATCTTCGAGAATGAAAGATAATAACCAACCAACTGACCAGTTACCCTGTATTTGTATTGTAGGTTTCCATCTATAGAATGTAAACAAGTTGGAGTCAGCCATTGTTTCATTTTGTCTTTATATCCCCAGTCCCTAGTATAGTGTCTGTCATATAATTAGTACTTAGTAAATGCTTATTGGTTGATTGATTGTTTGGAAGACAATGTTGGAGGCTCGCCATCTTATTAAAATAATTGCCCAATTGCACAGTATATACAAACTAGTAAATGTTTAGTAACTAGTTATCCAGGGGGGGAAATATGTTCAAAACATACTTTTAAGTTTTAGCATTCTTTCTATCATCCTCTTACATCTAAATAAGTCAAAAAACAATAAATCAGTGATTTTCAGCATTTGCCATTTTCCAAGGTGTAAATGCTCATATTGAAAATTGACAATTGACTCTTGCAAACTGGTTTGAGCTGGCCCGAGTACATTCTTACATACACACACACACACACACACACACACACACACACACACACACACACATAATAGAATAACAAGAAAACATTGTAATATTGCATTTCATTTGGAAATGCAAATTATATATTTAACAGGAATGTATGTATTATGTATCTATATATAGTGTTTCAAACATCTCAGTGAAATTTTAAACTATTAAACCATACACATATTTTTATTCACATATATACATATATTATATACATTTATTTAGCATTCATGTGCATACATGCATATATAGTGACTAATGCTACATGCAAAATTTGTTGCACATATTTGTATACTTACAACTGAAAATATTTTATATGCTATATGCATGCACTAACACATTATAATGTATTTCATATCATGTGTGTATACACATACATTCACATATACATAATAGGTGTGTGTATATATGTACACATATATATAAATTGTGTTGTGTGATATTTGTATGAATATAATGTATATATTAATAATATGGTATGTTTCATATGTGTGTATATCTGGGTGCATGCTGATGTTAATGATATAAACATTTTTGTGTACATGTATGCTGCATATATATATATACAAATGTCTGTATGCATGTTTTAATAGCTTAACATTGAAATAGGCCTTTGAAACACTCTCTCTATATTAATAAATATATGCATAAGATATTTCCTCTAAATGCTATATATAAATATCCACATATGTATGTGCACATACATCTTAAAACTGTACTGACAAAACTTTTGGGACAATCTATATATCCATAAAAACACAGCTTTTTAATATTTTTTCTATTTTAATTTCCAAGGAAACAATGTTTTAAGACATGCTTTATTGTTGTTTTAAATGGTAGCATATTTAGATTATTCATGTGTTGTTTTCTCTCTTTAATCAGGCCTTCATATTTAGTGTTTCTTAAAATGCACCAGTACTAAAATACCAAATAATAACTTTCCTCACCTCTTATCTATTCAACACAATAGAATATAAAAGAGTCTATTGTAGCTATGTTATAGTATACTTTTACAGATAAAAATCTTTTTCAAGCAAATTAAATTGTCATATTGTTAACTCTTTGATGCTTATAATTACTCTTCAGTAAACCTTTTATGATAAATCATGCATTATTAGTTATGTGTTCATTTTCCTCGATGATAATGAAAGAAACAGCAAATTTGCTGCATGTAAAATATAACTGAGTTTTTAAAAAATAAATTTCAAAAGCATAAAGAGGTCCTGATAAAAGGCATCGGTAAGTAAAATAAAGCATCTAAATTCTGAATAACTCTGATTTAATTCTACAGGTTTTTAACAGAATTTGTAAACCTAGGCAATGTTTCAGCTCTTCGAACTTTCAGAGTCTTGAGAGCTTTGAAAACTATTTCTGTAATCCCAGGTAAGAAGTGTTCGGTGTGAAGCATTAGGTCCTCCATATCTCCAACTGTGGGTTGTTGTTGTTTTTTTGTGTGTGTGTATGAGTGTGTTGTCATTGTGTTTGTGTGTGAACTCCCCTATACAGATATGTGACAGAGTTTGTGGATCTGGGCAACGTCTCAGCATTGAGAACGTTCAGAGTTCTCCGAGCGTTGAAAACAATTTCAGTCATTCCAGGTGAGAGTGAGGTTAAACACCGAGGCTGATTTTGATCTCACTACTCATGATACCAATAATTGAGAATCAAATAGCTACAGATTTTTAATGAAAATAAATACTTTTCAATGCAATGATTTTTAGAGTCAAAATCAGCCTTTGAGTTTAATCAATTATTGCATGAGTTTTGGAGAAGGTATGCAGCCTTTGGCTTGCATTTCCATTTGAAATTTTCTTTCCTTCAAAAATCCTCCCCTTTAATGCACATGCAGGATTGAAAATTTCAAATAGTCTTCATACTTTAGCTCTTAGTAGATAGAATTAGGGACAAAAGATGGGAAAGTATTAGCATGAGGTATTGCATGACAGTTTTATCAAGATGCTTTTTCTCTACAAACAACTTCTTAACCAAACATGTATGTGTTATTCATTTATGTTAGAAGTCAGAATCATTAATATACAATTAAAGGGAGTCAGTTTGTTTGAAAAGCATTAACAGCGTAATGGTTTTTCTTTACCTCAGTTTTGTGTTGAAGCATGAACAAAGCAGCATTTGGAACTAATTATCCCATTTGTAATCAATCCCTCCCAGTTAACACATAGACAAACATTCAGCTACACATTCACCTATCTGAACTGCTCATGTGGAAAAGATGACTTTACTGATAGGGGAATACTGCATGTTATCCTGCAACTTGTGGGAGAGTGAGTTTGTAATGTTATGTTTGTTAGGCAGCTTGTTTTGCTATCATTAACACTTGTTTTTTTTTAGGACTGAAGACTATTGTGGGGGCCCTGATCCAGTCAGTGAAGAAGCTTTCTGATGTCATGATCCTGACATTGTTTTGTCTCAGTGTATTTGCTCTCATTGGGCTCCAGCTGTTTATGGGCAACCTGAGGCATAAATGTGTGCGGTGGCCTCTAGAAGATGAAAATATCACTCTAGAGAACATAAATATTCTTTGTGAAGCAGAAAATTACAGAAGTAAGGAGTTCTGCTATTATTGAAATAAGACTAAAAGCATGTTTTCTTATGGGAAATCTGGAAATGCTGAGTTTCACTGTTCAGATGAATTACCAATTAACTTGTCTGTGTGTGCATCTGTGTTTTCTGTTTTGTGTCTCTCTTTGTGTGTATTTTCCTTGTTTTGTATGTTCAGTTGTAAAAATCAGCAAGGCAGTGTGGTGCAGTGGAAAGAACACTGATTCTGAAATAAAAGAGCATGGTTTCAAATTCTACCTTTGAGACATCTCCTCGTTCTCCTTTTCCTTCCTTTTTCTTTTTCTTCTCATTATTATTTCCGTCATTATTATAATATTGGAGAAGCAGTGAGCATCACAGTGAATAGAGCACAAGTCCAAGAAGCAAGAAGATCTGAATTCAAATCTGATCTCAGACATTTAACTAATAGTGTGACCCTGGGCAACTCATTAAATTCCTGTTTCCTTCAGATTCCTCCGTTCAAAATGGGGATAGTAATAACAAACTGTATCTGAGAGTTATTTTGAGGATCAAATGAGCAACTAGTTGTTTAAAAAAAATTATTGTTATAGTGTCTGGCATATAGATTACATTATGTAAATGTTTTATGTTTTCTTTTTTTCTTCCCTCCTCCTTTTCTGTTTCCTTCCTTTTTTTCCAACCTACTCTCCCTTTGCTTCACCATTAGATGTTTTATCTTGAGCAAGTCCCCATAAGTTCATTTCATAGGGGATTTCATTAGATATCCTTCAAAGGTCCTTCCAGCTCAAAAGCCATGATCTTGTAATTTTGGTTGCATCATCAGATAGGTGATTTGTCTTTTAAGAATGGAGTTTGGATAAAGAGAGGGCAGTCTCGGAATGCTGACAAGAGAAAATGCCCCAGAATGTCAATCAGGTATTGATGTTGCAGTCAAGAGACCACAAGACTTGGCAGCTGCCAATATAAAGAGCAGGAGTTTGGGGAATACGATATCCCCCAAAGCAAAAGTTATAGGCTTACAACCAAGAATAATCTCTCAGACAAAACTGAGTGTAATCTTATATGGATATTTAATGAAATAGATTTCTGAGCATCCCAGATAAAAAGACCTGAATTGAGTAGACACTTTTGAATGAAAACTTAGGAATTAAGAGAAATATAGAAAGGCACACACATTTGATCAATTAGAAGGAATCATTTAGGTGTGAATTATTAATATGTTAATAGATACAAAATCTTCTTAAAATCCCATTATCTGTAAAGGAAGTTTATAAGCTAAGGAGAGAGTCCAAGATAGATTTCTTCTATCTGTCTGCCATCTAGCTGGCTAGTTAGCTATTATTTATTTGTATTTTTATTTCTTAGGAGAAGACAAAAAGTAATAAGGGATTATCCTGAGAAGGAAATGAGGAGAAAGGAAGAGAACTCACTATCTCTCATAGTAGAGATACAGGAAATAAAAGATATTTTAATATAGTGAAAGAATTATGGGAGATAAAGCAATTCATGGTATGCTTATTTTCTTTTAAAACAATAAAAATATATGAACACAAAGGGTAATGTAGAAATACACTAAATAAAACAAATATATGGAGGTGAAGAGATGGAAGGGGGTTTAAGAAGAAAGGCAAAAATAGGTCAGAAAAGTTTTGTTTTTTTTAAAGCAGAACACATAATAGTTTTTTAAAAAAAATCAGACTTCAATTTGAAATGTGGGAAGTATGATTTGAATAAAAAAAAAGAGTAAAGAGTAAGAGCTCTTTTTCCCACATGTGAGACCTCTGTGCATCTCATTTCCCCATCTGTAAAGTGAGGGAATTGGAATTAGGTAGTCTTTAATTTGAGAACCTGTCAGGTAAAGATAAGTTTTGTATTCCACAAAAAGAAGACAATTTTGAATTCCTAGCCTATAAAAGCTGTGTCCTATTAGAACAGCAGCTCATTTCTTTTGAATAGTCTTTAGTATATCACCCCTCAGAGTGTTACTCCATTTAAAAACTCATTAAATTATACCAGTTTTTTTTTTCCTTTTATTTTCTCAACATTCCAAAATGTATTCACCTATCAGCAATGATCAATTTGCCTTTAATGGCAATCATGCTTTACTTCTTACCTAATAGTTTGACAAGGATATAAATGAAAACAAAACCAAAATTACAGGCAAACACGAAGGAAAAATAATACCATTGACAAAAGTAACTAAATTTATAAAATTAGATCATTCAATGAAAATATTTGAGGAAATCAGAAACCATCTAATTATAGCATGAAGCTAATGTCAATCTCAACTGTTTCCATGGCCTGATTAAGTTAGAAAAAAGGGAAAATATTCTATAGAATGTGGATTTCATCATGTATTCTAGTTGTTGTTGTTCTGTTGTTTTCAGTCATGTCTGACTCTCTCTGAACCCTGATAGGAAAAATAATGAAAGTTTGCCATTTCCTTCACATTTTACAGATGAGGAAACTGAGGCAAACAGGGCTAAATGACTTAAATGGGGTCACACAGTAAGTGTCTGAGGCCAGATTTGAACTCACAAAGATTTATCTCCCTAACTCCAGGTCCTGAATTCTATCCATTATGTCACCTAGCTACCGTGTGTTCCATTTACCAATATGATAACATCCCAGTTTACTTAAGCATTGATTTATATGTGAACTGTACTGAATATTATAAATGAAAAACTGAGGTCTAAAGAAGTTAAGTGATTTATTGAAGATCACAGATTAAATTACTGAGCCAGGATTTGAACATGGATCACAGGAGCATTGATTTAGTGCTGGGAGTGAATAGAGTTATACTCTTATTTTAAGGCTCTTTCTGCAGTACCACACTAAATCCATATAATCCTTTACCATTACTAAGAATACTCAAATAGCTTGAAGCCTGACAATAATATTTTCATATTTCTACTAGAACTGTGATCCCTAGAAATGAAAGGGAACATAACTGTCAAACAATACATAGAAGGCAAAGAAATTGTGAAATTGAATTCATATTAGACACATACATGTATGTATAATATATATATAAGTATTTTTATGTATATATATATATAAGTATTTGTATATACAAATACATATGTGTGTATATATCTATGTATATGAGTATATATGTGTGTATAATATTACTTGAAAGGGAACATTCTTAGTTACAATACAATTGTTTAAAATAAGCTTTTTGTTTTGTGCTTGAGAAAAGTTACTAAATATTATTCCTTTACACTCTCTTCATATTTTCATTTGACATATTGTTATTCTGTATTGTATAAAAACTTGCTGTGTAACACTTTCTTTTCTTTCTGTATTTTTCATTCTGTTTTTTCCTCTGAGAAACTTTCTCCATGTGTTTACTTTTCTTTATTAATTTTCCACTAATTTCCCCCATCTTGCTTCTTGACTTTTTAAATAATAATGTTTAATTGGTGAATTTTTAATTGTCAATTTTAACTTAATACAAATTAGAAAACGCAGTTTTATAAAGCAATTTTGACAGTGATTTGTTCAAAACTGACCAAAATATTTCTTAGTTAGGAATGTTGCTTCTCTGGAAATCTAGATTTTTTTCCAATTTTAGTCATTCCTCAATCATTTCTTAGATATTTTGGATCTAACAGATTCTTATGGTAGTATATTTGTATGGAACTTGTAACATTCTTGACTTCCACTAAATTAATTTTGAGTTTATATGCATAATGCATTGTCATATGTATTTCCACAAATGTAATAATTAATTTTAGGCACTTACACAATTGTAAAATTTGAAATAAATTTATGTAAATATTCAAATCATGGTCTTTGTCTTACTGCAAGTTTTAAAGAGATGCACTAAATCCTCATTTTTTTTGTCCCTTAAATATCATTAAGGCTAAAATGATTTGATGAACTTTCAAAGGGACTGATTTTTTTTTACTATTAATAGATCACATTGCTGTATCCAACTCTTCCTTTTTTTTCATTGAAAAGAAATGAAGTTAATTAGAAAAAATATTTCATTAAAACTCTCATTTGACCAGTGATAAATGATATTCTTAATAACTATATTTTTAGGGATTGTTATGAAATTTTCTGACCAACTTTACTCTAATTTCTTTGACTTTCATCTTTTTTTTTCATTAATCAAGGAACTTTACTTCAGTGATAGATTTGCTGCTAGCAATTATTTTTTCTCATAGTAAAATATTAATGGTTTGGTTAATCCTGAATTGTTACTTAAATTCATACTACTTGATATTATACTTATGTCAAGTGATGTCATTGGTTACAACCAATAGAAATATGTGGTATGAATTTGTACCTTACCCCCCAACTATCTGATTTGCAGGTGCCTAGCATTCCACATTTACAGTTTCATTCCTTTTGGATTAAACTTAGCAGAGGATGAACCTATTTAAATATATTTGAAAGAAATAATACAATAAGCTTTATTAGTCATTTATAGTAATGTTCATGCCATTTGTCTTACTAGGAAAACTTCAATGGTTCCTCATTGTTAAGGAATGAAAATTCTTTAGCCTGCTATGAATGAAATGAACAGATTCTTCCTAAAAATAGTTTATATACCTTTGTCTATACCCCTGACTGTTTCTGCATCTATAAACAAGACAGTGTAGCAGATTGATAGTCTTAAAGCCATAGAAAACCTAAATGTCATATATCTGACAAACACTGATTGTGTGATCCTAAGTCACTTCATTTCTCAGTGCTACAGTAAATTTCTAAGACTATTATTACCGAAAAGAGCTCATATCCTGTATAACTACATAACCTAGTTTGGTTAAAGGGATTTCCTAACTGTCAAAACTTTATTCTCATTTTTTTCATATACACACATAGACAATTACGTGTATTCAAATGAATGTGCATATATTGTGCATATATACATGTATATGTATGTGTGTGTACACACACACACACACACACACACACACACACACACACATATCCCTAAGGAAAGAGGGAGGAAAAAACATCATCAAAAAGGAAAAAGAACCTTAGATAATAAAACTCTATCAATTTCATATCTTCCTTACTGCATCCTCCATCTTTTATGATATATAAATTCTGTATACATATTCAGCTAATGTACTTTTATATATTCTTCCTAAACAGGCTATTTCTATCATGTGGAAGGACAAAAAGATGCTCTTCTTTGTGGTAATGGCACTGATGCAGGGTAAGTAACATTGAATTTTTACTCCACAAGCTATAAGTGGTCAGACAAAATGAATCAGTCTGATGACCAGAACCATTGGTTTAGTCCCCATTCATTTTATTCACCTAAAGTTCTAATTAATAAAAATCATAAAACATAAGAAAATCATGTGCTTGAAAATTATACTTATTGACAGTGTTTTAATTAAGATATAAATTATCTCTCTTAATATATTGTGGTTTTCTGCCCTTTACTTGGAGGCCTGAGAAAGTAGAAAAGAATCTTGCTGTCAGAGCATACTCTGAAAGGTAATGGATGTGGCTTCATACTCTCCTGGAAAGAAAAAGGGATGGTGTCTAGAAAAATTATAATTACTCTTTCCATTCCCTGCCCCTGAATAAAATATTGCTTCTGCTGGGCCTGACTGCCAGAAAGCTATGCTTACTCTAAAAAAATGGAAAGCATGGCTTTGGGTTAATAACATTTACAAATAGAGACCAAATATTTTGCTTTTCTTCCATGTATTTATATACATTGTACAGTGTTATACATATAAAAGGCACATTATCAATTTGTTGAATAGCCTTGCTATCAGATACCTCAGCACTTGAACACTTGGTAGTTAAGGACAGTTTAATAAAAATGTAATGCACTTTAAAACATCTAAGCCATTATCTGAATCCTTTCTAGCTTTGTGTAACAAGGACCATCCAGCTTATTCTGAGGTCTGCTGGCATAACCTTCAAGACAGCTTAAAGGCTTGACAAGGACCTTTTTGAGGGAAATTGATTACTTGAACATTCTTAGATCACTCTCATCTCTAATTCACTCTGAGCCTTTTGCTGTGAGGAACTACTTTGGAGGGAGGGATATCTATTGAATTCCTGTGTAGCTATTAGCAGATTTCTAGCTTTGGATAGAGAATTTGCATCTGTATCCTATTTCTGAAGTGTTCATTATCTGTGCCCTGAACACATTCTGAAGACAATCTAAGATTTATTTAATACTTCTTTTTCACATGTAGCCAGTGTCCAGAAGGATATATGTGTGTGAAAGCTTGTACCAATCCAGATTATGGCTACACAAGTTTTGACACTTTCAGTTGGGCCTTCTTGGCTTTATTTCGATTAATGACTCAAGACTTCTGGGAAAATCTTTACCAACAGGTAAGAGGTGAAACAAACATTATGTTTTATGAATGTCATAAAAGGGGGAAGGAATTATTTCCTTTGATTAAATTCTTAAGGAAGGTACTTTAGGAAATTTTAAATCAGAATTTGCATTCTTAATAATATCTCATTAAAATTATGCTGGTTTTACTTTCAGTACTAATGAGATGAATGAAGAGCTTTTTTTTTCCCTAAGCCGTAGTTCTTAGAAAAAGAAATCTGCTCCCTTTTTAGGTCTCTGTGATTTTCAAGTCCTTCAAATTCTTAATTTTCTTCTAAATGAGCATAATATAGTTGGTAATTATTGTAATGGAATTTGAGAAATGGAATATTTCTCTGTCATTTATGCAGCTAGGTAGGATAGTGATTAGAGTACAACAGCATTACTTGAGTTTGAATCCTGCCTCTGACACTTATTAGGTAGGTAAAAGATTCTTATCTTTCTTATGTTCTTCATCTGTAAAATGGGTATAATAATAATACCCCTCTGAGATACTTTTTGTAATGTATTTACAAATCTTAAAGTGCTAACTGAATGCTATCATTATTATTAGTAGTATCAATATTATTTTTTTTCCCAAGAGCACTTCTAAAATGAGGTTGATTTTATGTTAACTAGGAAAGAAAACAGGAATCACCTACTCTCATCCCTTATGCAATTCAGTTGCATCAGAACTAATATCAGTTAATTGTGGGCAGGAAACTTTAGCTAGTTTTACCCTAATTATAGTTCTGAGTTTCAATTTCAGTAGTAATTTCATTTTTTTTGATGGTATAACTTGTAACAAAGTGAAGGAATAGAAGATAACATGATAAGTTGTTGAAAAATCCATTATAATACCCAGTTAAAGGAAGCTAAACTTTTAAAATATTATTATTATTGTTATATTGGTTTTAAAGAATTTTCTAATAAAATCAAAATAAGGAGCCAAATATTCAGTGAATGACATACTTCCTTCATGTGTAAAATCTAGATCTAAAATATTAGGACATTCATTTCTGTAAGTACCAAGACAGAGAAGAGGTTAGATTCTATTTAGGATTCTCACATCTATTTAGGATAGATTCAGACCCTCGTAATAATGGCTGAATGTATCAGTAGAGTGGGAAACTAGGCAGTCATCCATTGAACACCATTTTATATATTATAATTTATCATAAATTACTACATCTCATTTTACTTTATTGACCAAAAAGAGTTCTTAAAATTTCCATAATTTGCCTAACTGAATTATAGAAAATAGTTATCTGATGGAATAATTTAATTTATAATATAATATTTTGCATATTTAAAAACTCAATTAAGCCAGATTTGGAAAAGTTTTAGTAAAAATGGTAGACAAAAATATCCTGACCTTTTGTATTCACTTCTTATCTCTGATATGTTAGCCGTAGAGAACTAAATACAATCCAAGTGTTTCATTTAATTGCTCACTACTATTATCTCCTTCATATTGTATATTTCTAATAAATTAAGCTTTGTAGAATATAGGAAGTAATGTTTGAATAAGAATAATATAAATTTGTTTTTGTTTTTTAACTGTACCTATGGCACCATCTGTGTAGGTAGTTCCTACAAACAAATTTTTTCTATATATAAACATTGGGTAACTTCTGTTTAACTACCAGTCTTAAAGATTACCTTGGTTTCTAAGAGGTTAAGTAACTAGGTAATGTTCAAAGACTGAGTTAGGGTAACATAGTATATGTAATAGATGCTGTATTTGAACTCAGATCTTCCTATCAAACAAAGAGAAAGTAATTTCTGTTGTAGCATTTTGATTTAGGAAACTACAATTGTGTGTTATCTGTGTTATATCATTAATCATTTTGTAAAATAATTTTTGTGTTTGTTTTTCAATTGTGCCTGACTCTTCTTAATGCCATTTGGTTTGTTTGTTTGTTTGTTTTTTGGCAAAGATATTGGAATAGATTGCCATTTCCTTCTCCAGATCATTTTACGGATGAGGAAACTGAAGTAGATAGGAATGTTACTTGTGCAGGATAACAAAGCTGGTAAATGTTTGAGACTGGATTTGACAATTTTCCAGACTTTAGGCCTGACACTCTATTGAGCTACCTACCTGTCTATAAAATGGTTATTAAATTCATTTTATTCTGATTCCTTCCTCACTCACACTTGGGAGTTTGTGAGGCCTGCTATAAGTTTGAGCCTGATATTGCCCACTATTTCTGTAATTATGAGAATCTGGAAATCTAAAATTATGCATGAATATAGTATCCATATGAGAGGTAAGCAGATATTTGTTTTATATACATTTCTGTTTTAGTTCTAGTGGTTTTTCTTTGAGATATTCACTTTATTCCAGGAAAAATAACTAATATGAAATTGTAACATAATGACAAATTATGTAAGTACAATTTCTATTGATTTTCTTCACCTTGTGGTCAAAAAATGGCTTTGTTAACAAAACTTTTCTGTTAGGTTTTACATTTGATAGAGCATGATTTCCTTGAGAGCAAAGCCTGCCTCATTTTTTGTATTTGTCTCTCTAGGACCTAATACATAGTAAGTGCATAATGCATGAATTATAAATTGATTCTAAATAGAACATTTTTTTCTCTTCCTTCAGACTTTGCGTGCTGCTGGAAAGACCTACATGATATTTTTTGTTGTGGTGATTTTCTTGGGCTCATTTTATTTGATAAACCTGATCTTGGCTGTAGTTGCCATGGCCTATGAAGAACAGAACCAGGCAACCATCGAAGAAGCTCGGCAAAAAGAATTGGAATTTCAGCAGATGTTAGAGCGGCTTAAAAAAGAACAAGAGGAAGCAGAGGTATCATAGACCTAATTTTATTTTTATTTTTTCTTTTTTTTATTAAAGCTTTTTACTTGCAAACAATATGCAGAAATAATTTTTCAACATTGACCCTTGCAAAGCTTTCTGTTACAAATTTTTCCCTTCTACTCCCCACCCCATCCCCTAGATGGCAGGAAGTCCAATACATGTCAATTATGTTAAAATATTTGACAGATTGAATACGTGTATATATATGTATATATATACAGTTATCTTGCTATACAGGGAAGAGAAAAAAATAAAAATAAAAATAAAAAACCTGAGAAGGAAAATATTAGTAAGCAAACCGATAGAGAGTATGAAATTGCTATGTTGTACATAGACTTAATTTTAAAAGCTTCATAGAAATAGAAGTCTAAAAGTACTACCAGAAGTTCCTGTACCATAGAAGTACTACCAGAGTTCCTGTACCAGATCCCTCAAATAAGATTTATCTAATGGCTTCCTTCTAAATTGAATTGTAACTGTCACTGTGCTTGAAGCACAATTTCAAGGAAACAATGTTTTAGAGGGAAAATGCTCTCTCACTAGTTTCTAGCTATTCTGATTAGAGAAGTCATTTATTCTCTATTGAGTTGTTGAAGTGGTCATCCTAAAACTCAGGTCTAATATCCCTTTCCTCCCTTCCCACATTCAATAAAATTCAGTGGCTCCCTGTCACTTCCAGGGGCAAATGTAAAATCTTATTGGCATTCAAAGTCCAAAGTCCTTCATAACCTATCCCACCCAACCTCCTTAACAGTTTTTTTTTTTTACTTGTTATAAGCTTCCCCACTCACTGACACCAACTCTTACTACTCTGCTACCAGTGACACTGGTTTCCTTCTTAGAGATAGTTTTCAACACTCGTTTTTATAGAATTATGACTTCTAACTTTTTCTCCCTTCCTTATCTTTTCCCATCTCAAGAAAATAAGCAATCTGATATATGTTACACATGTAGAATCATTTAAACAGGCTTACATATTAATCATGTGAAAAAAATCACAACAAAAGGGGAAAACCATAAAAAAAAGCAAATAAAAAAAGTGAAAATAGTATGCTTCAAAATGTATTCAGTCTCCATGGCTCTCTCTCTCTCTGGATATAGATGATATTTTCTATCACAAGTCTATGTGGTTGTAGCCATGTTATAATCAAATTACAATTAAAATCTCAGTTTAGCATCTAAAAATCATTGGATTCCAGCTGATAGAGTCTGCCTTCTGGTAAGTCCCACCCCATTTTGAAAGTTGCTGAATCTCGTTGTATGAATCTTGTGTAGACACATATGTGCTGTTTGAAGACCAACCTAGATAAATTTGGAGGTAAGGATAATCATCTCATTGGCTGACTGTTTGGTCCACTGAAACTCCGGAGATTATCCACTAAATCATGGGAAGATCTTTTATTTCATAACAATAAAGATCTAAAGGAGGAAAGATAGTTCAGGAGAAAGATCAATGACTGTGTAGTGAGAGGATCTGGGTTCAAATCTTGCCACTGACACTTAGTATCTATGTGACCTTGAGCAAGTTAAATAACGTGATAAGAGGACTTGGCTTCTGTCATCCTATCCACTTCTATATCTATGATTCTGTAAGAGAGAATAAAATCTTTATAGGTTGGAGCTGGCATGGGTATAATGTAAAGAAGATAAACATGAAATAAGATCTGGATTCTAATTCTTCCTCTGATATTCATGATCTGTGTAACATTGGGAAACTCACTTCATCCCTCTGAAGCCTCAGTTTCCTTATTTGTAAAATGGGAAAATAACACCTCATGAGTGTGTTAGAGGAAGGGCTTAAGGATCAAATGAGGTAGTATTTGTAAACCTTAAAGGACAATACAAATGACAGGCAGGTAAATGGCGTAGTGAACAGAGCCCTTGAACAGGAGTTAGGAAGACCTGACTTCAAATTCCACTTAAAACATGTGCCAGCTCTGTGAACCTGGACAAGTCACTTATAACCTTCCTGTATTCCGCTTCCTTATTTATAAAAATCTCAAGGTTGTAGTCAGGATAAAAAAAAAGTGGTGTTTCATAATCCTTAAAGTGCTACATAAAAACTAGCTATTATTAGTATTACTGATTTTTGGAAAATTTCTTGGTGTTGCTTCTGTTTACTTAATTTCCTCTTGTTATCACAGGCAATAGTAGCAGCAGCAGATGAGTATACAAGTATTGGTGGAGGCAAAGTTATGGGACTTTCAGAAAGTTCTTCTGAAACATCCAAATTGAGCTCAAAGAGTGCTAAAGAAAGGCGTAACCGAAGGAAAAAAAAGAATCAGAAAAAACAGTCCATTGGAGAGGAAAAAAAAGATAATGAAAAATTATCTAAATCTGAATCAGATGAGAGTATCAAAAAGAAAAGTTTCCATCTTGGTGTTGAAGGACACAGACTACCTCGAGAAAAGAGGATGTCTTCTCCCAATCAGGTATCACTGACAATCATTTATTCATTTATCAATTTATTTATATTTATTTACATGCCTATATTGTATTCAAGCATTAGAAATACAAATACTGAAAATGACAGTCTCCACTCTCAATTTTATATTCTACCATTGCTAATATACCATATATGCAGATAAATGTCTGGAAACAAATGAGATATTTAAAGTATTCTGGAAAGACAATTGAGAAGGAACAGAATACTTTTATCTATTATCATATAAAAAGGGCTCATAGAGGTGATGAGATTTGAACTGATTGTTAAAGAATATAAACAGACAGAAACAAGGATCTAGTGGATGTTAGATACAGGGATGATCTGCACAAATGTTGAGGTCAGATACCTGACATTCTTTTGTCATAATAGAACATAGACTATATGAAGGGGAATAATGAAAATTAGATTGTAAAGGCAAGTTGGAATCAGACTGCAGAGAGTCTTACATGCCAATTTAATGAGTTTACTTGTTATCATATAAATAATATGGAGGCCTTTATAGTTTTTCAAGGAAGGGAATAGTGTAGATCTGTTCATTAGGAAAATGATTTGGAGAAATGTTGTACAAAGCAGAATTGAGGAATAAACTGAAGGCAGAAATATAAGGCAGAAAATCACTGCTGTAGTTCAGGTGAGAGATGGTATTAACCTCAAATAGGATGATGGCAGTGTGAATCTCTAGAAAAAAAGATACATATTTAAAAATATGTGGAAGAAGAATTGATATAATTGGGCAGCTGACTGTGGAAAATTAGAAACAAGAAAAATTCAAAAATAATTGAAGTTTCAAAACTGAATGATTAAAAAAATAAGAGATTTTCCCTCCCCTTCCTTTTCTTGTTTTCTCTGTTTTTTTCTTCCCTCTCTTCTCCTCTTTTCCTCTCCTCTTTTCCCCTCTTCCTTTCCCACTCCTTCCCTCCCTTCCTTTCCCTTTTTCTCCCCTCCCCTTCTTCCTCCTCAAGGAGCACACAATACAAATGAGTAAAAGAAAAACACATTAACTTGAAAAAAATTGAGTAGAAGGTATTATACTTTTAACAAGTCAATACATAATTACAAAATAAGTGGTATGGACAATGTGTTTCTAGGTCAGAAGGAAATTCCTCTTTAAATTAGTCTAATCAAATTCACAGAGCTGAGTTATAAGAATTTTAAACTCAAAAGACCATGTAATATTGAAAGGAACCTAAGATTTGAAGTCAGGAAACTTAAGTTTTAATCTGGAATCTGCCTCTTGCGTGTGGCATGAGTAATTTAATCTATTGTGTCATCTGTAAAAAGTAGGATATAGACTCAATGATCTCGGAACTCTTTATAATTTATGAATCTTTGTGATTCTATTCATCATGTATTTACAAGGGTTGTTTTGTAGTGCTAGTAAAAAGATTCCTGGTTTTGGAGCTTTCTTTTTTCCCCACTTCATGAAAAATGATATGCTCTTTATGCCAAAACTTTTAGTGATAAAAAACATATTTTATATATGTGTATGTGTGTGTATGTATAGTTAAAACTTTAAGAGCTTCAGAAATATTTATTGATATTTACTTGTTTTTCAGTCTCCCCTTAGCATACGTGGCTCCTTGCGTTCTACAAGACATAGCAGTAGAACAAGTCTTTTTAGCTTCCGGGGTCGAGGAAAAGATATTGGATCTGAGACTGATTTTGCAGATGACGAGCACAGTATTTTTGGAGACAACGAAAGCAGAAGGGGCTCTCTCTTTGTGCCTCATAGGCACAGAGAACGACGGAGTAGTAACATCAGCCAAGCCAGTAGATCTCCTCGGATGCTTCCAATGAATGGCAAGATGCACAGTGCTGTGGATTGTAATGGTGTGGTGTCCCTGGTCGATGGCCCTACAGCCCTCATGCTGCCTAATGGACAGCTTTTGCCAGAGGTGATAATAGATAAGGCAACTTCTGATGACAGTGTAAGAAAGTTTTGAATATTCCAGGCATGGCAGGCCCATTATTGTTGCATCAACTGATTACTCTGCTGATTGGGCCTTCTTGAGAATCTGCACAATCCCAGGATGTTGCAATATCTTTATTTTTAAAAACCATTAACCCTCACTCTTTCACTAAGCCCCATAGTTCTTAAGTATACAATTCAGCATACTTATAAAATAGAATGATATAAATTCAAAATAAAAACAAAGCACTTATTAGTTGTCTAAATCAAAGTTTAATGATGAAAAAGGGAGGATAAAGAGTTAGACTTGTGATTTCCTTGGTACAGGGAATTTTCCAGTTTGGAAACTCCCTTTATTGATGCAGATAAGCAGTTTGTTAGGTATAATGTTAGAGAGTTGCATGGGAACACTGAAAAATTAAATTACTTGCATACAAGCACAGAGGTAACATATATCAAAGGTAAAAACTCAAGCTTATATCAAAAAGATATGTCAAGATTGACTTATGCCATATGCCATATTATCTCTTTTGATATTTATAATCATACTACTTCATTATAACCTGAAAGCTTATTCTAAATATGTGGAGAATGATTTTTGAATTTATCTTTCAGATCCTGGCTCTCCCTCTATTTGACTGTAGGCAAATCACATAAATTATTAAGATCTCTTTCTACATCTGTCAAGTGGGGATCATCATATTATATGAACTCACAGAGGCTTTTTTTTCTCTGCGATAAAAGTCCTTTATAAACCTTATAATGCTATTAAAATATGACCTGTTATTGTAGCATAGCTAATGCTAATAACATCAGAAAGTAATCAAACAACTTTCAACTGTGAAAAAGTATTTTAAATCACTTCCCATCTTCTCAATGTCCATATTTCATGCTTGGTTCCCACCACTTACAACTAAGAATCTGATTGCAGTAGAATCTCCTTCCATGAAGAAATTTCCTTCCTTAAAAACATTCCAGTACATGATGTTATGCATTATTCCTCCTAAAAACATAAACATTTTCCTCTAGGGTTTTCTAATTGAGAAGACCCAAGAGTGAAAGATTTAGCGAAAAAGCAATTCTGAGAGCTACTTAGTATATCAGCAATAACTTTGATCAAGAAAGCAAAACTTTAGCTACTCTTTACCTACATTTACTGCATGTTAGTAAATGGTGGTACATTTCCAGCAAGACTAAACCCAAGGAAGCACAAATATATCTAATGATTTTATTTGCCACCACATGGTTTACCAAATTGCAATATGCATGTGTTCAAGTTAAAAATTTAAAAGAAAATTTAAATATGCTATGTTTAAAATAATACTGTGTTTTTCTTATGGTTGCACTTACATTTCATTAACACTGTTAGTAAAATGAATCAACTAAGCATTGATTAATTTGACATTAAAATAACATCATGAATTTATGAATATATTTTAGGTAGATGCATGGTTGCATGATATGGCTTATGGCACCTCTTTCATCCCATTATTTTAAATTTCCAATGCTAGACTATTTTGGTTTGTTGTATTTTTTTAATTTTTGGCTTATGAGATTGGTCACAATCTCTAAAATGTAAAATCAGTCTTACTTATAATTATGTGAGATTGTCTTTTTGTAATAAATGAAGTGCAAGATGTTTTCCTTGTAAATCTTCATTTTATGAAAAAAGTACCATAAAATTATGGTAAAAATATGGGAAATAAAGAGGAAGATATTATGGGGCCCCTATGAAAAATACAATGAATAAGAAAAGTCTGGCATGATAGTTTGCTTAGCTCTGAAAGTGCATGAGAAAACACAACAACCTTTTTGCTTGAATTGTGATTTCCATAGAAGAAATTCTGTATAATACAGGGAAATGATTTGAAATCTTTATTACTACTAAATTCTGCAATTTTAAAAAGTTTAGCTGAAGAGTTATATAAATAGAGAGGTGCCTAATAATATCTTTCCTTTCCATAACTCTATAGGTGAGTTTGGAGAATTAAACCCTGAAGTTCCCCTGACTGCTCAGTTGTTTGGATTATTTAGCCAATAATAGATTACTTGACTCTCTATATGAGTGATAAATATAACTGTAATGCATTGTGTAACTTTAGAAGCCTGATTTCCAGACTGCAAAGGTACATACTAAGATCCAGACTTAGCTACTCTTCGAGAAACAGGTTAAAATCACAATAGGCTTTTTGAGAGGAACCCATTGATTCTGTTTATTCAATGAAGGAAAATTCTTAAAAATCACAGGAGACCCCCAAGACTTCACTCTGCCCTATCCACCATCTCTATTTCTTTTAACTATTTTAAAAAATAGTTTGTTATCTTTCCAAACAGAATTATTTAGAATCACTGGGGACAGGAAGATGAGGATGGTGAAGGGCAAATTAGACAAAAGCAGATTAGTAGGACCTATCATTTATTTTAGATTTAGTAAGAAATTAGAGGTGAGATGCTAATTCTTTAGATTATTTTGCAGGGTGGGACAACTAAAATAGACCCAAATAAAAGACGATCAAGTTCTTTCCTTGTTTCTATGGATATGTTGGATGATCCTACTGTCAGACAAAGAGCACTGAGCATAGCCAGCATAATAACAAACACAATGGAAGGTATGTGATATTATTTACCTTCAAAATTATTAGGAATTTTCCTCTGTTTTTTTTTTTAATGAAGCAAGACCAAATCTAATAGCAACATAAAGGATTGGGGGAGACCATAATAAAATGAAGAATTCCAGGAAAGTATAATGTTTGAACTGATGAAAATGAAATGTTTGGAAGGAATACCAAAATAGAATTATTTCTTTTTATCTCTAAATTAAAAGGATAGAATTGGAATGTTTAGATCTGAACCACGTAACTTTCCAGGAGTCTTTCTCTTTGATTCTTTGATTTATTTGTGATTCTAACCTAATCCATAGGTTGAATATAAAAATGTTTTCTTGACTAAAGAGTATATTTTTGTATAGATTTAAGTATGTATTTTCCACTTAAAAATTCATAATTCTCATATTCATTACCATGAGTTGGTATTTTCCTAAGGTAGATGCAGCCATATTTTGTTTTCCATTTTTGGTTTGCCTTATTCACCCATAAGTATCCAATTAGGCAGAAAATATGATATATGGGCCTTTTGGCATAACACTATACTTTAATTGTCATGGCACTTTTTAGTCTGCAAATTCTAAATAAGAACCTGGCTTCAAATGTCTTTCAAAATATAGGAGCTGAATAATGAAGTGCAAAATAATTTTTAAAAATCTGGTTTTATTTAACCTCTTCTTTCCCTACAGAACTTGAAGAATCCAGACAAAAATGTCCACCTTGGTGGTATAAGTTTGCTAATACTTTTCTCATCTGGAATTGCTCACCACATTGGTTGAAATTCAAAAAGTTTATCCATTTAATTGTGATGGATCCATTTGTTGATCTTGCCATTACTATTTGCATAGTTTTAAATACACTATTTATGGCCATGGAACATTTTCCAATGACTGAAGGATTTAAAAATGTGCTTTATGTGGGAAACTTGGTAAGTTTTTCCAGTGTACATATGTCAGTTAAATACAGCTTTTTGCTCTGATCATCACCCTTATTCTTTTAATTTTATAATTCAGATAGATCTTCTGTGTAAGTATTACACTTTGCTTAATGTATTATATCTATCAATCATAGTCTCACGTGTTCCTATAATAGTTTTTTCACCTGATTATTTGTAATTGTTTAAATTTGTTGTGCACCAGTATTGGATTGTATTTATATCCATCAACATTGACAGATTTGAGGTCTAGTCTTTTGATTGAGGATGTTTGGTCCTTTGCTAAAAAAAAAATTTGAACCAACATCATTATAATGATAAATATCTGAATATTGAAGGCAACATCTTCAAACTTTTAAACTAGAAAAAAAATCCTTAAATGTATTTCTGAACATTGTCTAATGAATGAATAGAATCGTAGTGTCTAGTGTGAAATGATACTTCTGTAATACTCAGTTCCATTCAGAATAAATCTAAAGTACTCTGTTCAGTACTGGAACACATCTTTGGAAGCACAAGCTTGAAGAACATTTTAAAATGGCTGCTGGATTATTATGAGGTTAATATGGAGCAAGGAAAACTTAAGATAAAACAAGAATACTAAGTTAGATTGTGGAAAGTCTAGAAAATCAGGCTAAATACCCTGAGTTTTATTCAACAGGCAATAGGATAAAAGTCACTGAAGTATTTGAACAAAGGAAAGACACTTAGATCTGTGAATGAGGAAGTTTCACCTTCCTTAGGAATAGTTCTAATCATATCATCTCTCAAGATCTCATCCCAACTCTACATATATAATTATAGCAGGTGATACTGCTATGTCAGATTGAGACTGATATAAGTTCTTTATGCATTTCAGAATTTTGTGTCTTCACCCATATTTCCCCCTCTTATATCAGGGAAGAATGTGTTCTTCTCATTACCAAAAAAATATATTCTGCCTTTGGCTTTCATTGTATTCTCCTTTTATTCTTATTTTATTTATTCTTATTTTATTCTGTCCCTCACCATCTTTCTCCTATAAATCTTCATGATCTTCTCTCTTAATTTCCTCCTTCTGCATAATATAACACTATATTCAGATCTCCCTTATTCTTAAGACAAAGTAAACAACACAAATAATCTCTGTTCACATCCAGTTCACTTCCTGTCCACCCACTTACTACTCAATAGCTCACAAGATAAGTTTTGACCTTCAAAACATAATTGAAACTTCTCTTTCAGAAGATACCAATAATTTCTTAAGAGTCAAATTCAACTATCCTTATAGTCCTCACCCTTCTTGATCTATCAGTAGCATTTTGTCCATATGAAATACCTCTTTTGAGATGCAGTGTCTAAACTTGGAGGTTTGAGAGAAGTAATAGTGACACCTACAGAGCTTGGTTCTGAGGATTCACATGTGCTTGATGAGGAATGGAAAGAAAGATTTCCATTAATATTTTCACAGATCTTACTCCTTCATGTACTAAGCATAAACATTCTAATCCTGGGGAAAGGCACTTTTTAGTCCAGCTGACTTCTGAGACATCCTTTCTGAATACCAAAGCCCTAAAACTCAATATTGGGGCTATAATATAAAGATAAAAATTTTTTCTGACATAAATTTACCAAACATGAGGTTCATGAGAAAAGTGTCTTTCTAAATTTCTTTCTTAACTGCAGTTTAAGTGATGCCTGTGGTCACAGAATTCATGAGCCGGAGACAAGACTTGAGCTCTACATTTTTTTCAAAATTTAAATCTGGTTCTTTATCCACTATTTCCCCCTTTTTATTAAAATCCTGAATCAGTGAAGTCTTCCATGTGCTTGTAAGAATTTGGTAGTCTTACTTTGGCAGCTACTCTGTGACTTTATAATCTTGAATTTATTCCCAATTCTACAAATTAATTTATTAATAACTATTTGTCACAGAAATGTTCTTTGGAACACTAGAGATACTCTCATTGGATAGTAAAAGATTTGTTATTCTTCATCAGATCAAGGAAGTGTATAATACATTGAAAAAAGCACTAAATCTTCAGAGGATCTAAATTCAAATCCTGCCCCTGGTGCTTATCATCTCTATAATCTTAGGCCTTTAGGTTCTTGGACCTCCATTTCCAAAACATTTAAATGGAAGCGTTAAAATGTTTGACCTTTGAGGTACTGTCCAGTTCAAAAGCTGTGATCATTTTGTCATCTTCCAGAAAGACTTTGCTTAATTCACTCCAACATTGTGTATGCTATGTTAGACATTAGTTCATTACAGATTTTGTTTTGTTTTCTTTTGTTTTTCAAGAATGATTTTAGCATGATGTAGGCAATGAAAAGTGGTGTCAATACTTTCATGTTCATTCTGTGTATACCATTTGTGTGGAATATGCTTGAGATAAATCATGCTATTTATTAATTTAAGAATGTGTGGAATTTGTTGCTCTAGAATAACATATAGGCTTGTCTTTAGGTATTCACTGGGATTTTCACTGCAGAAATGGTTTTAAAGCTAATTGCTCTGGATCCATATGAGTATTTCCAAGTAGGCTGGAACATTTTTGATAGTGTCATCGTGACTCTTAGTTTAGTGGAGCTTTTCCTAACTAATGTGGAAGGATTGTCTGTTCTCCGTTCATTCAGATTGGTAAGTACAGACCAGATATGCCTTTGTATTTTAGGTTTGAGGGGAAAAAATTAGAGTAGCATTTGTCCAGTTTTTGAATTTTTATTTTACATGATAGAATGTTACTTTATAAAGATATGATCTTGCAAGATACGGGAAAAGTGAAAGAAATGCAGGAATAGCATATTTGAAATTGAAAATACAAAGTTAGTCTTAAGGTTCTTGAGGAACCTGGAACCTTCAATTAGATATTTGTGCCTGGCATAGAAATGAGTCAAATAGCACTTTAAAAAAATATAGGAAAAGGGGTAAGTTATACTGCCCAGCAATCCATCAGTCACTAAACATTTATTAAGTACAATCTCTGTGCCAAACATTGTGTCCAGTGTTAGAAGTTGTGATTCCATTAAAATATTTATAGGTTGTCTCTATTATTTTAGGTATTAGGAGCAACTAAAAATCTAATAAATCTTAAAATAGTCATTACATACCATAAGAACTATAATTTTTTTTACTTATACATATATTTATAAAAATGATTGTTGAACTTTGCCCCAAATTAAATGTTATAAAAATATATCAGCATATCAAAGACCTATGATTTCATCAGTGTAGAAACTCTAACACTGATCATGTCTCATGATCAAAGTTACATAGTATTAAAAATTTCTTACATTTAGAGACATTAAATGGGTTTACCTAGCTTGGATCATAGAGTTGTTAATATCACAGACAGGACCTGAACCTAGGGCTCTTTGACTTAAAATCTATCATTATATCCTCTATGCCATATTGTGTCTATATTGAAAAAAAAAGTTTTTGCCAGGGAATATTGCAGTTAAACAATGTTCATAATATTCCTTAACTAAAATTCAAAAGTCCTAAATTCACTAGATTGCTATCTTGTAGAAAATAGTGTTAAGATATGAATATTAAGAATCAGTGAGAAATTACTTGTATGAAGTATATTTTCATTGAGTACTACTGATGACAAGGTAAAGTTAACTTTGATTTTCTTATTTTTTAATCTCTTATTTTTTGATTACATGTAAAAGCAATTTTAACATTAAGGCTTTTTTTAAATTTTCAATTCTAAATTCTGTCACACCCATTCTCCACTGTCCCAATTGAGAAAGCAAGTAATTTGATATGTTATACATTTGCTGACTTTGATTTTTGAATTTATACTGACTGTAATACTGATAATTTTAAAAAGAAAAATCTTCATTTCAAATAATGTTGATGGTGTTTTGTTGGTTTGCTTTTTTTTTTTTAGCTACGGGTTTTCAAGTTGGCAAAATCTTGGCCAACATTGAATATGCTGATAAAAATTATTGGCAACTCAGTGGGGGCTCTAGGAAACCTGACCTTGGTGTTGGCTATCATTGTCTTCATTTTTGCTGTGGTCGGCATGCAACTCTTTGGCAAGAGCTATAAGGAATGTGTCTGCAAGATCTCCAGTGATTGTGAACTTCCACGATGGCACATGAATGACTTTTTTCACTCTTTCTTAATTGTATTCCGAGTGCTGTGTGGAGAATGGATAGAGACCATGTGGGATTGTATGGAAGTTGCAGGTCAATCTATGTGCCTCATTGTTTACATGATGGTCATGGTGATTGGAAACCTAGTGGTACGTAATCAGAAGACTTCAAACATTCATTCATAAAACTTGCATAAAATTCCATGCTCTGCTGTTATATTTTTATGATATTGAGTTTTTTTGTATTCAACAGTCTTTAAGCTAGGTTGACTATAGATGTATTATTTACTCTCACTTGTAATAGTAACAGCTCACATTAATATAACATTAGAATTTACAAAGCATTTTTATTACAAATATTCTGTTATCTAGATAATGTAAGTGGTATTCTCTCCATGTTGCTAATGAATGTGGCATTTTAAAAATTCAAGGAACATAGTTTCTGGGTAATGTAATCATTTTATTAATAAGGTTACTGTCTTTATGAATAAAAAGAGATCAGTAGCACTCTCCAGTGCAAAGATCCCTCATGCTAGTGGGCTCACAATTTAGATATCCTTAGAAGATGCTCCTAAGGGTAATAATCAACTCTGAATGGTAATGATGAGAGAATTGATATTATAATGGGATCTAAATTTTCTTATAATGAAAGTCTTAAAGTACATGACTTGGATCACCCAAGTCTTGGTCAAAGAGACCTAATAATTTCCATATCATCTGTCTAACAAAAGGGAGAACCCATATTTTCCCAGAATTGTCTGAGTAAACACAGTGAGCAGGAATTCTCCCATTAATTTATACTTACAATCTATTTTACTATTTGATTAGATCTTAGCCTGGCTGGGTTTTTCAGCAAGATTTCCCACACTCATTGGCTTCTGGAAGAGGAAATAGGAAAAGAGAAAAAGCCTTGGTCCTGATTGAATAATTACTAATAACACAAGATAAAAATAATCATTTCTCTTGCAAAGAAGCTGGGATTCAGGTTAAATGAATTTCTCAAAATCCATAACTACTATGTATTAGGGCTCAGTGGCATTCAATCCAACCACTGATTCCTTAGACTTCAAGTTCTAGGAAGCTTTTCACCATAGTATTCTAAGGCAAAACTATCACTTTATCTAGTTGAAAACAGTGGCAGTCTAGGAATAATGCCTTTAGCTTTTCTTTTCATTGGTGAAATTCTGTCATTGCCATTAGAAATTAAAGGCAAAGGATATTATTTAGGCTTACCAGTTGTTATTGTTTGGTTGTGTCCAGCTCTTTATGACTCTATTTGGAATTTTCTTGGCAAAGATGATGGTTTGCTGTTGTCTTCTCCAGCTGATTTTACAGATTAAGAAACTGGGGCAAAGAAAGTAATGTGACTTGCCCAGGGTCACACAGCTAGTAAGTGTCAGGCGAGATTTGAACTGAGGAAGATGAGTCTTCCTGACTTCAGGTCCAGCACTCCATCCACCAAGATTTGAACTTAGGTTTTCCTGACTCCTAATTTAGTATTTTATTCACTGTACCTCCTAGCTGCTCTCAGATTTATCAATACATTGGGCAAAACTTAATGGTTAGATTGCATCATCTCTTTATGCAGACGTTTATGCTTACAAATTGCTTTTTTTTTAATGACCTTTTCACTCCCTTTTATTCTGCTTCCTGTTATGAAGCATTTCAAGATAATTCATTTAAAGAACTAGAACTAGATTCTCCTTTATCATGACTTTTTATCCTCCAAGCATTGTGGTATCATATGGATTTAACCCATGGTCTCAGCATGCCTCCAACCCCCTCATCAGATGATCAGATTGCCATGTTGAGCCACATAGAATTTTAGTGTTGATAGTACCTATTTTATTATTACCTATTTTCTGCCCTTCTCTTAGATATTAAAAATGGCAGGACCTCTATGGTCATTGTGAGATATTGCAAGGAGAATTCTTGCAGATAAGCTTGATGTATGTATGTCTATCTCCAATTGATATGTAAAGCATGTAAGGTATTAGGGCTTTTTCATTTACAAATACTGTCTCAGCAATCATTATTGAGTTTGAGTGGGAATTAAATTAATTATTTTTCTTAGAAATTTTTTGTAAATAATTTTGAAGACCAGACCTGTGTTCCACTCATTTTTACATGCCTTGATCATATTTCAGTGTTAGGAACAAATGCATTTTATGTGTGATCATTTTCTAAACACTGTCTCTTCAAACATATAAAGGGAGAGAAAGTCTTACACATTCCGTTTTACTTACAGATCAATTTTCTGTCTTAAATTATTATCTTTAGTACATGTGGACCAAATTATAAAATTTTCATGGTGCAAAGCTTGGCAAAGAATCATAATAGCTCAATCTTACAGTTTATGAAGTCATCTAATCTAGCCCTCTACATTCAGACAAATAAGGTATTATCTCCATTTTAGCATTTCAAGAAACTGAGTTTCAGAAAGATTAAATGATTTGACCATGGTCATACAGGACAAAATGGGACAAGATTAAATTCTAAGTTTCCTTCCACATACTACAGTTCTCCATTTTACATATCAATGATTTCCTTCATTGACTAAGCAAAAATAAGATGTTTTTGTTTAAATACTCCATTCATTGGCATTCAACAAATTTCAAGTACTAAAATATAACTATTAGAATTTGTTTTTTATTCTATACCCATCTTTTCTTCACATTATCTTTTCCTTTGATGTCTCTTATCTAATATGATACAGGGACATCCACTATAGTACAAAATCAGTTAAAGGCTACCTGAGAAAAGCAGATGTTATTAGAATGCAACTTTTAATTACCTAGACATTTCAGTTATATTGGTTATCTTGATCATTACAAGTCAAGAGTTGGCCATAATATAATTTATGCTTTCCATCTAGACATCAGGTACTAAACTTATTGAAGTATAATTTTTAAAATTAAGTAATTGTTGAAAGATTAGAATCAAAATGTTAACAAGGGAAGTATCCTGGGGAAAATATTACAGATTGGGGTTTTTCCCCTTGTCCTATTTCTGTTATTATTTTTTTTAAGAAATGAATACAAACATGTCACAAAACAGAAACGGTAGTCCCTCTTTCTCTTTACTCACTAGCATTTCTCCTGAAAAATAAAACATACATCTTCAAATAAATAATCCATTCTCATTGCTAAATGAGAGAAAAACAATGCACAGAGCTTGAAAATGATTATGCATGTAACAGGAATCATTTTGTAAGATTTTTCCCTGCTCTTATCGCCTTTTTAAGAATCTTTTAAAATAAGCTTTTGGCAACAGGTCTCCTTCATGCATTATATAGAAATATTCTTAGTTGGAACATAGTAAGAGTTTTCCTTTGAGGTTGTGAATAATTCCATCTCCTATTGGACAGAGGAGATAGCAGATCAAGAGACTGGGATAAGATTTACTATGGGCGATGAGAACTTATATTTCTCCCATATGTAAATAAGGAAAGAAATTTTGTTTTGTTTTTGTTTTGGGGTTTTTGGGGTTTTTTTGGCAGGCCTGACTTTATCTGCAGATAAAAAAGAGAATAGATTATATATATGTATATATATATACATATATATACACATATATATGTATAAATATACATATATATACATGTATGGGTGCATATGTGTGTATTGCATATATGCACACACATATATATATATTGTGTGTATACATCAAAGTCTCTTCAGAAAATAAAAGGTATTCTTGTATTTTTTTCCTTCCCTATTTGTAGGTACTGAACCTTTTTCTGGCTTTGTTACTGAGCTCATTTAGTTCAGATAACCTTACAGCAATTGAAGAAGATACTGATACAAACAATCTTCAGCTCGCAGTGGTGAGAATCAAAAAGGGAATAAATTACGTGAAAAAAAAACATGCGTGAATTCATTCAAAAAGCATTGATTAAGAAGCCTAAGATTTCAAACGAGATCAGAAGAGTGGATGATCAAAATATTAAAAAGGAAAATTACATACCTAACCGTACTCTTGCTGAAATGAGTAAAGATCAATATTTTCCCAAAGATAGAGATGGGACCAGTGGTTTTGGCAGCAGCATGGAAAGATATATGATGGATGAGAGTGACTATCAATCTGTTATTCACAATCCTAGTCTCACTGTCACAGTACCTATTGCTCTGGGAGAATCTGATTTTGAAAATGCAAATACTGAAGATTTTAGCAGTGAATCAGATATTGAGGGCAGCAAGGAGGTAAGATTATTTTATGAATATTTTTGATACTATAAGATAGTAGGTTTAGATTGTCATTTATAAAGTTTTTGTCTTAATATTCACCTGCCCTCAGTAATTTCCTAACAAATCTGCTCATGGTTTCACTTATTAATACCAGAAAATGAATTTCACATCTTATAAACTATATAACAAACTCAGTTAATTAGAACAAAAATATCTTTTAACTTGTTTTTGTAAGAAAAAATAATTATTTTTACTTTCAGGTTCTATTTAAGAAAGTTATTGGTGTTGTCTTAAATCATGTGATAGAGAACTTTTCAGACAATGATCAGGTAGAATTGAATATTTATTTTTTGGGATTCACAGAAGATAAGAAATGGCCTCATGAGTTTATAGTCTAGGTTATGGATAAAAAACTGACATGGGAGAAAAATCTTGAAAATTATTTATGATGAAATGTTGAATCATAGTTCAGAGAAGAAAGAGCTAAAAGAGACCCTAAGGAAGGATGTCACAAAAGATCTGAAACTTGGGATGGGGCTTGAAGAATGGGTGGTAATTGAATCACTAGAAGGGAAATAAGGAATTCCAGGAAAGGGGGAAGTTATTAAGGTAAAACTATTTTTCACACAGTGATCGCACTGTGTATTAATTTCATTGATATAACAGATTTTTTTAGTAAGAGAATAATTCATAAAACTTTAAAATTTCAAAACAATAGAAATAAAAATGCATTTATGTAGTGCTTTCTAGTTATTTGGCTCTTATATATTATATACTAACTACATATAAATTAGGAAAGTGAGAATCAGATTAAATTATATGGGTTGTCACTTGGCTTACATGTCAGGGGAAGCATCTGGACCTAACATCTTTCCTGATTCCAAGGTCAGTATATTTTGCACAGCACTGTAATACCTATTGGTTTCCATTTTTGCTACCCTATTATAACTCTTCTATTCAAAAAGAATATAAAAAATTGAAATGGTAAGATAGAAATAAGAAGGGTTCTTTTTTACTTTTTTTTTTAATTTGGTAACCATATGCAGAAAAGACACCAGCACACATCACATATTCAAGAATAATTAATGTCTTTTTTCCTGCAAAGATAAAAAATGAAATTTTACAGAAATATGTATTTGTTCCATAGAGCAGTTCTTAAAATGTATTCTGTGGCTGGATTGTATTTAATACCTTGCATTGTTGCTGGGATAAAATGAACCTCAAGAGTTTGACATGTGGTGAATTTTTTCATGCTATTAAATATACAGCTTGTATGGATTTTTTTGTTTGTTCATTTTAAATAGGAATGGTCATAGGCTCTTTATGGAAGCCTTACAAGTAAAACAATTCAAATCCCTACTGGAATGATTTTAAAGAAAGGGGGTGGGGGGAGATTTAATTGTTGTTTGTTGTTGTTGTTGTTGAAGAGGAGAAGTCCATAACTGATTCTTTTTCAAATCCATTAGGTGGGAAGTTTTCTTTGTTGTAATTTTCATTTTTAAACCCTAGGGATATATAAATAGGCAATTAGGTGGTATAGCAGGTCAATCAGTGTAATCAGGAAGGCCTGAATTCAAATTCTATCTCACATACTAATCCTTTGACTTTGAACAAGCCATCTGAAACTCAATTTTTTTCTGTAAATTGGAGATAATAATACTACCTGTCTTCCAAAGTTGTTATGAGGATAAGAAAGATTTAATATTTGTAAAGTACTTTGCATATCCTAAATTTCTGAATAAATACTAGGCATTATTTGGAAATTTCCCCTGTGTTTTGGAGAAAGGGGAGGAGAATACTAATCTGACCGGCCCAAAAATTCTGCCAGAACCTAAAATTGTAAGAATTTGCCTGGATTGCTTTGTGAAGTAGTATAATCCTTGTCCATTGATAATTGATAACCTTGAAATTTTCTTTATTACTAGGTTAGCTGAGGAGATCTACATAGAGAAGGCAATGAACTATGCTTCTCTGAATTGTAATTAGATGCTTCATTCTGAACTAATGAACTCTTTTGGCTAGCAGCCTTCTTCAAATATTATTGAAGTTTAAGTTTAAGCAAAATGTTTAGCTATAGTGCCTTCCTAAATCAATCTGGTTTCATTTAGTAGACTCCAATGTCTGTGTTTGATGGAAAACTATTGACTTAATGTAGACACAATTTATATCTCCTAAAAGTAGAAAGCATATGTTGTCATCTGTGGTTTAACCACTGGAAGATAGCCACTATTGTACCTTTTTCAAAACATAGTGATAGAACCACTATTAAATCCTAGAGTGCCTACCTCTAGGCCCAAGTCAGAATGTTATTGCTACAGCACAATAGTAATATGTTAAATTAAACCTAAAGAGAAAAATTCAGTTTTTTTTTTTACTTAGCACAGTAATTCATGGTCATTAGATGATCAAGAGTTCTTTAAAATGTAGTATCTTTTTATATAATGTACAAAATTCTCATTTATTTCTAAAATAAAGACATATACTCTTGGCATTTACTTGATAATAGGTTACTTTCTCCTTTAATTAATAGGTACAACAAACTGTTTTAATAAAATCATCCTAACCTTTTTCTTGGGATTATATATAAGAATAAAAATAATAACAAAAGCTTGCATTTAAATAGTGCTTTAAAGTCCCCAAAGCACTTTACAAATATTGTCTTATGTAATCCTCCCAAATGCCATGAGATTTAGGTGCATTACTATTCCCATTTTATAGTCAAGGAAACTAAGACAGGTACTGGTTAAGTGATTTAACCAGATTCATACAACTAGTAACCGTGTGAGGTCAGGTCTTCTTGGCTAAAAGTATAGTGTACTATCTAGAATCATCTGCTATCTCAACAGTCAATTGAGGTAATGTATACATAGTAGATATAATTATTGTCATGATGATTATTAATTATTTAAACACATTTTCTATAACTTTAAAAATTTTGGTTTCTTCTAAAATACAGAATACAAAACATTACATAGTAAATGATATGTTGAAAATGTTATACTAAAGACATCTAGTAACATACAATGCAATATCAAAATCAGAGCTTTTCTTTGTAATATGAGTATTTGTTAAAATAATTTTTATGTCTTCACTCTGAATTCTCTGTTATTATTTTCAGCCACTTTTTTAGGCAATCAGTCAATAAATATTTATTTATTATCTAATATGTGCCAGACACTGCACTAAGTGCTGTGGTTATAAAAAGAGCTAAAAGTCTCCTTTATCAAAGAACTCACATTTTAATGGTGAAGATGACATGCAAATAAATATATACAAATGAGATATATACAGAACAAATAGGAAATAATTAATAGAGAGAAAAATAAGAGGGGTTAGGCAAGGCTTCCTGTAGAAGAGATTTTGGTTGGGATTTAAAGAAAGTCGAGGAAACCAGGAGACAGAGTGAGGAAAGTTTTCTTGACATAGAAGAAAGCCAGAGACAGTGACTGGAGCCAAGAGGAGGGGTGTTTTATTCAAAGAATAACTTGGAGTCTACTGTGACTGGACTGAAGAGGATGGTGGTGTGAGGTGTAAGAATACTAGAAAAGTGGAATGAGAAGAAATAAGGTTGTGAAAGACTTTCAACTACCACAAAATGTTGTATTTGACTGGAGTTAACAGGGAGCCACTAGGTTTTTGTTTTTTTAAGAATGTGACATGATTGGACTTACAATTCAGAATTTTAGGATTTAGCTCAGAGTACTGGCTTTTATCCTTTATGCATGATAAAATTTTAATGACTCTTCATTCTGAGTTTGAGAAAGGAAAGAAGTTTAGATTTGTCCTAATGGATTTATTTTAAAAAGTAGGGAGAAAAGATCTTTTCAGGGGAAGAAGATGATTCACTTTTGATCCATTTATTCTTTGAAAAGTGAGCTGGCTAGTTAGTGATGGATTAGATAGTAATTTACTAAGTCTATGGAGATCTCTTCCAGCAAGAAAGTTTAACATCACTTTAATTTCTTTGACATCTGCTATTACTATATTAAAACAAAATATATGTAATTGTGTGCCAAAGCCTACATGTAATTTAAGTTCATGAAGATTATACAGTTCCTAATTATTCTTTGAAAAACTCTAGAACTATTTCAAAGTTTTTTGTTTTTGTTTTTTTTCTTTGAAAAATAGTAACATTTTTCAAGCCTATTCTTATTGTTGTCTATAACATTCTATTTATCATGCTCTGGAAGCAAATAATAACATCATTGCTTTGAAATTCACTTTGCTAAATATTCTGATCTTCACCTTGATTTTGGGCAGGTAAGTTCCTAGTCTATTTAATATAGATAATTATTGTAATACCGGAACAGACATTCTTACTTCTTTTTTATTTTTTTGTAACCAATAGCAAAAAAAAAAGTATCTCTAAAAAGAATAATTTATTAGGTTTTGCATTTAAGATTTGTTAATATAATCCAGCAATATGTATGTATCTATATTTTTTTAATATTACATTGCTGCCTCATTTAGTGTGTTTGGTGTATTTTTACTTCCAAACCTTTGGAAAATCTAGAGAATAATTCTTCATTTTCCATGACAAATTTTTGCTTTTTACCCATAAGTATACTGCCATATTCAATTTTATGGAAATTTCATCCTTAGATTGTAATTCTTTTTTCTGAGACATATTAACTCTACCTCATCCCTAAGTAGTGCTTAACATTGTTCTTTGAATATAGTAGTTATTTAATAAATGTTTTTTGATTGACTAAACAAGTACATCTGACAATACCACAGATACAGTCAATTATGTCATTTAATTCAATAACAAATATTAAATTTATATGAGCTTATGCTAGGTATCTGTTGGCTAACACCAGATATTTCCCCAAGTTGATGCAAAAATCAATGAAAAATATCACCTTCTAAATGTAAGTATTAATCACTAAGTGGTAGTGTATCTAAAGTAAGAATTTCCAAATGCATGTACTATAGAACCTTGAGGACTATTATTTTGAGTTTTATGTTAAAAGTATGATGGCATCTTTTCCCCTTTGTGAACTTTACATTTAATATCTCTAAAGACTTTGCTCACTCTATAAGAATTCTTAAAACTGAAAAGTGATTCTTCAGTAGCACCATATTTATCTTTAAGATTTGTCTTCAAGTCCTACTGTTGTTCTTTTTTAAAAAAATTTTGGTTTTCTTAAGAGTTTATGAACTATGCTAGTATGTACTAGTTACTTCTCTTCTAATCACCTTTTCTATCTTCTAACTCAAAAGGTACATACTTGATTTTTCACAACTAAAATATATGAAAAAGGCAAAAAGAAATAGGGACATGCAAAATTTTAAAGATTTGACATGTGATTAGCAGTCATTTTGGAAAACATGATCCTTACTTAAGAGCAAACAAAAAGGCAACAGGAAAACATGTTTATTTAATTGATGATTGTGAGGAATATAAAATTTATTGATATTGCCTCCTTTTAACATATCACCTCATAGCTTTGCTCTAGTTAGTTAGTTATTTTCCTAAAGTGACCATCATTGCCATATTCACTTTTTGCCTGGATACACAAGAAACTAAATTCAATTCAACAAATGTGTGTTATTACTCTTACCATGTTCAAGAGACTGTACTAGGCACCAGCAATACAGTGATGAAAAATAATGTCCTTGCCAATAGGGAAGTTCCACATTAGTTGGAAGGAACATGGCCAGATGAAAGGACATAGCTAGATGAAGATTGCCAGGATAACCAGGGAAATGAAAATTGTATAATATACAGATTTCTTGAAAGAACTAAGGGTATTTTAATCCTTGTTCAGTTGTTTCAGTCATATCCAACTCTTTGTGACCCCATTTGCAGTTTTATTTACAAAGGTACTAAAAATTGCTTACCATTTCCTTTTTCAGTTCATTCTACAGATAAGGAAACTGAAGAAAATAGGGTTAAGTGACTTGCCTAGGGTCACACAGATAAGATATAAACTGAGGAAAATGAATCTTCCTGACTCCAGACCCCAGGACTCTATTCATTGTACCATTTAAAAGCAAATACATAGAGGTAGAGAGAAGTGACAATTGTATTCAAGTATCTTAAGGGCAGAAAGGCAGAAGTGGAATCAGTATGTTGATGTTTCAGAGAGGTAATTATTAGTGTCTGAAATTTTCTCTCAAGTAGTACTATACAAAAGTGTATTGAGTGACTTAGGAGATCATCAGTTTAGTGCTAAATAACTAATTTGGGTATGTAAAGAAGAATGGATAAATGTTATATAAAGCATTCACTCTTGCTAGTACAATTTAGATTAAATGATCTCTGGGATTGATAACAACTCAGATCCTGTGAAACACATAAAAGCATATATTTAGTAAGGTAAAACTCTGAATATTTCATCCATAAACTTAAATATTTGAAGTAACAATTAACTGTGCAATATTTGTTTTGTGTCTATTTCATTATGCTTGTGAGCATATGAAAATTTTCTCTGTGGAACAAAGAAAACTTCTTCCAAGAAAGATAATGCTCTATAAATTTTGACTTGAATAACATATTTATACTCACATGATGCTAGTTATTTGTGAATTTTTTGTTATGATCAAATATTTGTTTAAATACTATAAAAATGAAAAGTTTTCTACCTCCACTATTATACATTCTCATTGGAGTTGAATAGGAGGAACTACTGAGGAAGAAAGGAGAAGGAAATCAAGCATTTATATAGCACTGGGCTCAAGTGCTCTATGAACATTACCTCATTTATCTTCATAAGAAACTTGTTGTTTTATAATGTTTTATTTTACAGTTGAGGAAACTGAGGTACAAGGTCACATGGCTAGTGTCTAGGCTTGATTTGAACTCAGGTCTTCCTGGCTCTGGGCCAATCTATATATTTACTGTGCCAGTTAGCTTCCTTGAAGATTATGAAGTGTTGCATTAGAATCAACACATAGAAAATACCATGCCTTCTTTCATAAGGTTCCCTTCTTATATTACCAAGTGATGATACTAGATGATTTCTAACTTATTTATTTCTTTTTTTTTCCTTTTGTGAATTGCTTTTTAATATTATGTTGAATGTTTCATTATGTTGACTGGGTTACAAATTACTTTCAAAGTTTTCTTCAAGTGTATAATAAAGCAGAATTTTCACATATTTTAGATGAATAAATATTTTTATTTATAAAATTCATAAAATCATTCATGAAATCCAGATGTATTCTTTATTTTTCAGTTATGCTGAAATAATTAACCTGATTCTAGAAGCTAAAGGTAGTACGACTACATGTGTAACCTTCATTGCCTTACATTCTTACTTCTCACAGGGGTTAAAAAGGAAGGTGGATAAATCAAGGAAGCAGTTCTGGTGTTTTAAACCAGGCAGAGACAAATGTGACAACTTTTGCACAGGTTACCTCAAAAAAAAAATCATACATATATATGATATTTTTTTCAATGTCTCTTGTCTTGCATGCCAACAAGCTGGAATATATTCCTGCCAAGTCCATTGCAATAAAGTAAAATTCCATAACCAGGATTGAGGCTCTTATCACAGCATGTTCCTGGAGCATTGCATCATTTTTTTTTGTGATTCTCTTGCTGAAAGTTCTCTGATACATCTATGTAATACTTTGGCATCCTTAATTGCATGTTCAATTGGTTTTTATCATTTGGATTATAAAAGTGAGAAATTGGGTATAACAGAAGCCATTAAAACACCACTGAACTTGAAGAGTGATCAATTTAACTGTTTTTTCCATTTTTGAAAAGACTATGTATCACATAACTTTTCTAATTTATACTCATTGAAATTTTGTTTCCAAAGTAAGACATCTTTGGGCGAAATAAAAATTGAGCTCATGATTTAAAAAATTCTCAACCAGCTTAAAGAGAATTCACATAATTGGTATTTGAATTCTGATTCAGTTACCAAAAAAAAAGTGACAAATTCCAGCAGAAATTGTCTATAATTTTAGGAATTTTAGTTATATTTAAAAGACACCTGAATTCTAGAACTGGCCAGATTTTTTCAGGAAAAAAAGGAATAACTCATCTTTAGATAACACTTGAAGTGCTTATAAATACTTTTCTCATAACAAGTTTTGCCAGTGTTGTCACCATTTTTTGTTTGAGGAAACTGAGGGTTATTCAGTTTGTGTAAGTGACTTGCCCAGGATTATGTAACTGGTCTGTGTCAGAGATGGAATTGGGCATAAGTTGCAAAAAATCAAATTTGGACTTGATATCAGGGAATATAAATTTCTAAGAACTACTCAGAAACAGAGTGCCTTCAGAGACAGTGGATTTTGCCACCTCAGTGATACTCAAGTAAATGCCCAAGTAACCATTTATCAGGCATATTCTGGCAGGAAATTTCTTTAAAATGGATTTGATAGCCACTGAATACTTTACAACTTTGAAATTCTGTGATTTAAATCTTCTGACTCTGATACCAGAATCACAACTAACTTTTCTCAGTAAAGAAAACTATAGCGACAACATATATATGCCATTTGTCCCAGGTCACAAAGTGATGGGGAATTTCACTATCTGGGTGAAAATCTTCACTTTTCTTTGGATTTTTTTTATGAAGGAAATCAAGGATTAGTGCAGTATTTCACTGTTGAGTGAAAGATAAGTCGATTTACAATATAAGTTAAAATACTCCATTTTAGTTTTGGCAGAATATTAGTAATTTAGGTTGACAAGGATCAGTGAAAAAAATAACAATTAAAAGTATAATTTTATTATGTTTTCCTCAATAAATTATCAAATTCAATGAAAATTAAAATGATACCTTAGGTAAAACTATTTACTTCATTTAATTATTACTACAGTTTTATAGAACCATAGCATATTTTCATGTTGACATGTGAGTTATAGTTCAAGTAGTAATTTGAATGGTCATAATAAAAAGGGACTTAGATCATTCCTTTCTTCTTAATTTTGCAGAGACTTTTTTATAACTTTCATATATTTTACACTTTTTCCAAACCTGTCCCAAAATGTCTTAAAATGCTTTAAACTTTTCTAAAACTTTTGAGACACATTGGGTTTATTTAACTCAACTGTAGAATATATATCCTAATTTGCCAAAGCTATTACAGATTTCTTTATATAATACTGCTGTAACAAAAAAAGACAAGAAAACATGAGTGTTCATTTTCAACTTCAGTAGACACTTTTAAGTATTTGAAATATAATGGCTTTTATTTATTTTTATTTAAAGATTTTAGAGATTAAAATAAGTGTGTTCTTAAAAATATTTGTTTTATAATCCAGTTCATGGCATCAATATGGCCTGTCATTGCTGTGACATCTATATCACAACAATCCATTGTGGAATGATGAAAGCAAAACTTACTCAAAGATTTATAATGGGTAAATAAAAATACCATGCTTTATAGCAATTAACAATAAAAAATGGTGTTAATATATTCAGATTTCTCTATTTACTTTTATCTCTTCCAATATTTTTTGCCAATATGCTCACCTATACTAAAATTGAAATGACTTAGAGGCAGTATTCCATTCAAAAATAATTTATTTCTAAGATATAAAAATATTTATAGCTCTCTACAACTTATTTATAAAAAAAAAAAAACTATTTCAGATTCCACAAAAGCCAATAGCAGAATACTTTTATCAGGAAGTAAGTGAAAAGATTTCCTTTTTCATTGCCAATTTAACATTACATTAGCCAACTTTAAAAAAGATAAGCATCTTTGTCAAAGTGACCAGAAAGAATTTAAATCATTTATATTTGCATACATATTATTTTAACAAAATGCTTTTGACTTGCTTACTAAATTACTTTAAGAAAACATGAATCAAATTTTTATGGTCATTTGGCTAGGAATTTGAAAATTTTGGAAAACTTATTTGTGAATGGCTCTCTAAAATATAACATCTATCCTCAATATGTTTATAGAAAATTATATATAATGTGTTTGGTAATAAAGCTTTTTAATAAACTCTTCTAAAAGTGACTTATGATTGGAAACACTAAAATTCTGTGACTGAATTGAGCATTTTTACTTTATTCTCATTTATAATATTGTGAACAATATATAGAACAAAACAGAAAGTTTTTAACTAGAGTTTATCCTTTATTGTGTTTCACTATCAAAGACCATGGCCAAAGATAGATTACAAGCCATTGTACCCATATGATTCCCTTCCTTTATTTTACAATTGAATTTTGACTCTGCTTTTGACTGCTTAATTCATCACATTTCTTGTGTCTTTATGTGTGATTAGTCTGTTGATTAGTCATTTCCCCTTATGTCTCAGCCTATCATGTTTCACTGAGTTATTTTCTGATTCCCACTTTTATTCATCATACAACAGTGACTTGGATAGCTATTTTCCAGTTAGTGTTAATTCAGCTGAGTTTTGTTGCAACAGACCATTTTTGTATCAATGTGGAAATGTATGTTTCTCCAGAAATAATTTGGCCATTTGCCAATATTGTAAACTTGGTACCTATACTTAAATCAATGTGATATTCTTTTCATACTACCATCCTTACTGCTCAGGTGGTAAAAGAAGAAAAGTGATTTCAAAATAATTTAAGTGAAGAAAATTTAATAGCACTGAGGACTATATAATATATTTTTTATTTGTTAAATAGATTAGTATAATTAAAAATAATCATACAATAATGAGCTTTTCTGAAATTAGCTATACTCATCCTCATATAACAGACATTGTCAGTCATCAAATCCATACTCAAGGCCTTTCCAACCTGATAGAACCTACCACCTATCAGTAGTCATCTGTTATCATAATCTTGGAAAACCTCGGGTTAACTCCATATCTAGAAGGGGAATCAGAAATCTTTTGTATGTGGGAGGGAGGGATAACGTCATTTGTGTATAATTTTCATTTCTTGCTTTGGTTCTTTGACTCTGTGGTTTAATTTCTATGATTGCTTACTTCATTCAGTTTGATTGAAATCCTCCCATACCTTCTGATCTCTGATGATTCTTATTTATGTTTTCTCATACATCATCAGACTACTTGATAATAGATTTGGAACTGAAAAAAAGATTTTAGAGATTAAATAGTTTGATCCTACAGTTTTAAAACTAAGACAACTTACAGGTATCAGTTAAAAGCTGGCGTACAAACCTAGATTCATTACTGCATTTCAGTTTTTCTTTATGTAAAAAAGGTATCTTTTCTTCTTTAATTGAGGCAAAAATTTTTAGTTCAATAGATCATATGGGATTGTTTGTAAGGCACTTAGTGCAGTGCCTGGCACATAGTAGGTACTTAATAAATGCTTGTTCTTTTCCTCCCTGTGGTGATCAGACTACATTATTGTGGTGACCAGTGCACACACATTGAATATTTAATGTTATGTACAGGATTAACTTCTTTACTATGTAAAAACAAGTTGATTATTCTTAATCAATGTATTTTACAACAAGGCATAATAGAGACTGCTGAAAAAGAGAATTAGGACTAGCAGAATAAATAGTTCCTTTTCCTTATTCAATTTTAATAATTGTGGATAATTATTTTAAAATTATTATAATGGATATTTGTTTGGTGAAGCTAGTAATCTTATTGTTGATTTTTAAAAAAGGAATAATCATCCATTTAAAAGCTCCATTTTAGCAGGATCAGGGCTATATATATGACATTCTAATTACTAGTAATTTTGAATTTATGAAATATCATTTTCATCCCAATAAATAGCATTAATTAATAGTACTGATTGTCATCAGCTCTGAGTCAAAGGAATTCCTACTGCAATTGATTAAAATAATAAAACTTAACAAAAAGATATTTTAATGTAGATACTACCTAAAATAAATATATTTTACTCTCCTAATTATTTTACAGTATATTATATTTGATGACATTTAATAAGAAGAGCAAGAAGAAATCTCAAAACTACCTTTAAATTACTCAAGTCAAATTCATTAAACAATACATCCAAGAATATTTCCATTAAAAATATGCTTACAACTCAAATATAAAAGAAAAAAAGCTGTATATGGTTTAGCATCAGGGATTATTAATCTTTTGTTTCTTAGACTCTATTAATATCTTAATAAATCTTATAGTCTCCTCAGAATTATGTTTTTAAATGCATGAAATAAAATAAAATACATAGCATCACAAAGGAAACAAATTACACTGAAATATAGTTACCTAAATACTAAAAACACAAGTTTATTGACCCCAGTTTAAAAACTCTACTTTAGTGGAATATATATATGAATGGTAATATGCATTTACATATATATGTATGTATATATGCATTTATATTTCTATTATGTCAGCATATCTATATGTATATATGTGTGTGTGTTTACACTTGGGCTGTGAGCAATTTCTCCCTTCTGGGACTTATTTGACAGTGTATTTTCAGGACCTAATGATCTTAAATTTAGAAAAGATACACCTATAGTCATCTCACATGCCTATAGAAATTTACTTCACTACAAAATGGGCAATGAATGATCCCTTTGCCCTGTCATATTTCTACAGAAAAAAAATTCATATGTATGTGTATATATACAAATATATGTCAGAAATTATTTTATTGCTAATACAAAAAAATTAGACTCTGTTTTATTACTTAAATAAAAAAATTCCAGCACTTGGCATAGTGCCTGCCTTATAGAAGGCACTTAATTATTTGTTGACAAAGCTTTTGCTTTGTTCCCCTAATTTTTTAGAAAGAGAATTTTTTTCATTCTCTGAGTATTCCTGAATATTTATGCATATAGTGTTTTAGATTCCTAGATTTTGATTTGCTTCTAACTGATGGATTCCTAAAACATGATAGATCCCCATTAATGATCTCCCAAACCAAAGAACAGCCATCTAGTGGGAATAATGCCTCTAATGCCTATTATAAAATAAGTAGCAGTACCACTTTTGTTCTTCTGATCATTGTGGTTTCATGAGGACTGTATCTGCTTACATCATTCCTCTCTCATACAGGACTTTATGCAGTTTTTACTTATGTCATACTCTGTGTGATAAAGAGATTTTAATGGTTGAGGCCAAATATGCATTTACAATACTAGCATTTGATATAATATTTACAACTTACCCTAAAAGTCATCAAGAAATAAAAAATTACAATCTTATGGCAAATATTAAATTGCAAATTCAGGTCAGCTAATGTAAAGTATTTTTCTCATTCTGTTTTGGGAGCTACAGTTAACATTTGATTTGAAATGCTCTAAAAATCATTTATAATTTTCACTAGATAATCTTATGTGCTTTACTGGTACTTTTAAAATTCTTATATGTATAAGCAAATAAAAATGCAATAAAGTAGCTGTTGTTCTATGTATAAGGACTAAATTAGGAAATTATGTTTTCAAGAGTTTTCCTATTCTTGCTAATAAATTTTATTTCTAAGAAAAAAGTGTTTTGTTTTACATTTATTTAAGTTTAGGGATAATATAGGAGATAAAAAAATAAACTCTTTGTCTTAGAATTAATTTTATGACCATAAGGAAATTAAACTCATTATTTTCATCTGTAAGTCTATCATGTTTGATTTCATTGACTATTTGTTGTAGAGTTCGCATGTGATATTCAACTTAGTGTACAAACTAGTGTCTTGACTTTTTGTGCAAATGAATTTTTGTGTAAAACTTTTAAATTTTATAGATCAAATAGATGATATTGAAAGAGAAAATTTAATTGGCCTATTGAATCCTGATTTTAATGCTATTTTGAAACTTTTTTATCTCATATCATCCTGTTATATTGCCCTTTACATCAAGAGGAGCTTAAAATTGCAATTTTCTCTTGCTTTCTTGTGTTCTATTTTTTTTTCATTTTAACTGTTAATGCCTTCACTTAATCACCAGCTATCTGAACTGAATTAAATTTTCAGTTAAAAGAGAAAACTATTGTATGACAAATGGTGAAATGCTATGGATTTTACAATCTTTATGGTCCTTAAACATATTTCCTGTTGCTTTTTAAAAAATGCAATTAAAAATAAATCATAGTAAGACAGTGGACTTAAAAATAATGCTATAATACAAATAATATAGTGCTAGTGTCACAAAGTTATTTTTCCCCTTAAAGGTAATTTTAGCAAATAAAGTGCACTACTATTTTTAAGAATATATTTATTTTACAATGTTTATTAACAAACGTAGAAGCCAACCATAATGGGGATACAAAGATGAAGCAATGACACATTGCAAGGTTTCTAAACCTTAATGTGTGCTTATACATGTCTATGGCCGCCATATTGTTGTGTTTTGCATAATGTGTTGCATGCTTCTCAATATGAAATTATAAGGGACTTTATTAAATTAATTCTAAAATTATTTTTGTGGCTGGGGCTTTTTTTTGTTTGTTTTTAGCGAGTTCACCGATCTAGCTCCTCTGAAGGCAGTACGATTGATAATGCTATCCCTGAGGATAGAGAAGAAGAAGTAGCTGAACCTGAAAATTCAGATGAGCCAGAGGCCTGTTTTACAGATGGTAAGAGGAAAATGGACACCTGTTCAGGGTGATTTTGCTATTGTTAATTGAATTCATTTCAAAAGCCTCTTTTTCCCAAATGCACACAAAGATAGTTTTACATAAGAAAAATCAGATCAAAAGGTGAGAGAGAAAACAAAATGAGGAAAAAAAAACAAACAAGCAAACAAATAATTAAAACAAAAGTGAAAATACTATGCTTTGATCCACATTCAATATCCATAGTTCTCTCTTTGGATGCAAGTGGTTCTTTCCATTACAAATCAATTAGAATTGTCTTGAATCTCCTTGTTGAAAAGAGACTAGCCTGTCACAGTTTTTTATCACATAATCTTGTTGTTGTATACAATGTTCTCTTGGTTCTACTCACTTCACTTTAGCATCAGTTCACGCAAGTCTTTCTAGAATCTTCTGGAATCAGCTGACTCATCATTTTTAAAATTTGTATAGTCTTATTTTATGTCATCCTTTAAAGAGACGTGTTGAGTATTCAAATTATTACTACAATGGGAAATGAGAAAATAGGACCCACATTCAAAACCATTCAGGAAATATATCTATTTGTATTTGGGACTCTTTAAATGAATAAGGGGTCATATTTTCTGCCTATGACTCATTTTTTTTATTAAAGCTTTTTATTTGTATAACATATGTATGCATAGTTCCCCAACATTGATCTTTACAAAGCTTTCCATTACAAATTTTACCCCCAGTCTCCTCCCCTCCCCTAGATGGCAGGAAGTCCACTACATGTTAATAATGTTGAAATGCTTGAGAAGTTATGCAAGAAAAATCCTATCTACAAGAAAAAAAAAAGAATCAGAGAAAGGCAACACAATGCAAGCAAATGTCAATAGAGATCATGAAAATGTTACGTTGTGGTCCATATTTCATTTCCCTCTCTCTGGGTGTATATGGTTTTCTTCAGTGAACAATTTGAACTGGTTTGAGACAATTCTTTGTTGCAGAGAGCCATGTCCATCAGAATTGATCATCATGTAATACTGTTGTTGCTGTGTATGATGATCTCCTGATTCTGCTCGTTTCACTCAGCATCAGTTCATGCAAGTCTCTCCAGGCCTCTCTGAAATCATCCTGCTGGTCGTTCTATGACTCATTTTTGAAAAGAACTCCTAATGTAGGAATTTTTTTTCCCTACAGTTTGACTTTAGAGTATTACAGAGTTGCCTGGGGCTCTGGAATATTAACTTATTTCCTCATAGTGATAGCCCAGTACTTTCTTATTTTGTTGTTGTTCTTAGCAAAGATAATGGAGTGGTTTCTCTTTCATTTCTTTCTATAGCTGATTTTACAGATGAGGAATTAGGCAAAAAGGGTTCAGTGACATAGATATCTAAGGCCAGATTTGAAATCAGGAAAAGGAGTCTTCTTGATTTTATACCCAGTATTCTATCCACCATACAGCCTAGGTGCCCAAGATAAGTATGATCAGTGGTAATACTTGAGTTTGAATCCTTTCATCTACTAAATTACCTCCCCTGGTAGCATTTCCCTTCCCTCTTTTCCTCTGATTTTATAATTGGATTAGCAAGTCTGTGATTGGGGAAAAAAGACTATGATCAGGTGATTGCAAATTAAGAAGTGCTTCACACTCCCCAATATGCGATGTTGAAAACCTTTAAAAAACTTGATTTAATAGGTAATGTGTGCAAGTACTACTGTTGGAGCAAGGAAGCTGAGTATAGTGAACAGAGAGCAGAACTTAAAGAATCAGAAAGATCAGAGTTCAATACAGCCACAAATATGTAATTGCTGTCATTATGAGCCCGTGAGAAAATATCTCCGAACCTTAGTTTTCTCATCTGCTAATAATTCCTGAAATATGCACCTCACAGGGTTGCCCTGAAGTTCAAATAAGAGAACATATATAAGGTACTTTATGGGTCATTTTTCAGTCATGTCCGACTCCGTTGACTCCATTTGGGATTTCCCTGGCAAAGATACCAGAGTAGTTTGCCATTTCTTCCTCCAATTCATTTTACAGATGAAGAACTGAGGCAAACAGGGTTAAGAGACTTGTCTAGGGTCATACAACTAGTAATCCATCTTCTTGACTCCAGGCCTGGAGTTCTATCTACTGTGCAACCTAGTTGCCATAAAATACTTTGCAAGCCTTCAAATATCCATATAGCTAGCCTCTGATTATTGTAAACAATAAATCCTCTGAGGTGATCACATTATTGGAATCCACACCACATTATTTCTATTGAACTCCAATCAGTATGAATTTCAATAATAGGACCACTTCTCAAACAGTATTTGCACTAATCGGGACCCAGTTGTATTAATAACAGCATTAGTGTGTATTATAAGTGAAAAGATAGAAGAATGTGAAGGCCCAATTATTAGGTACCATAAATATGTCATCATAGATTTTATTTGACTTACTAAATTTTTTATGATCTTAAATGAAAGTTGGCGCTATAGAGGCAAAGACTGGGATCTAAAGTAATGAGCTCTCTTTCTTTGTGAAGATTATGTTAATAATGCCTTTCCTTGTGTATGCTGGCTTAGTATGGTACCTGGCTTGTTGTTCATTGATTTGTATAGCCTCCCATTAGTGGGATTTGAAAGTTGAGTCATTTGAGAATAGATTTCATCTGGTCTGTTTATACTTGTGAAGAATTGATTATTTGAAGTAAAAAGGAAACTGAGGACAAAATTACAGAGCCATCTATGATTTAATTTGCAAAGCCAGCATTTGCATATTAAACAAGTTACCCAACTCCTCAGAGGTCAGAAACAAGAAGAGAATTAAGAAGATAATTTTTAATTTTATTTTTTTAAAAAAACATACTGATAAAATGGCAGAAACTTGTTTTGAACTTAATTCATTTGGACAAGGACTAATTAGTGTTTTTCCCCCATGTAGTACATTTTGTAATAAGAAAATAAACTGGGAAAGAGGAACTTGTGGTCAGTGGTTAACAATTACTCCTTTCCCCTCATCTTCCTTAGAAAAGTCCCTTACTAAATTTAGATTCTAGCTAAAGAAAAAAAAGAAGGGAGGGCAGGCTTACCCACTAAGACTGGAACAAATACTGGCTAATCTTTCTCCAGTTAAGGGGATTTTAGCCTTTCCTTTCTAATATAAAGAGTAATATAGCCTTTTAAAACACATTATAAGTTTATGATTATTTTATTCTTCTAAATTATCTGCTACTAAATGATAAAGTCTTCTCAATCTATTCACTAAATCTATAGGAAACCTATACTTAAAAGATTATGTGAGGGGCAGCTAGGTGGCGCAGTGGATAGAGCACCAGCCCTGAAGTCAGGAGGACCTGAGTTCAAATTTGGTCTCAGACACGTAACAGCTGTGTGACCCTGGGCAAGTCACTTCACCCCAATTGCCTAAGCAAAAAAAAAAAAAAAAGATTATGTGAGTTTCGTTTAACTTAGGGGTAGCTCTTCCTAAGGAAGGGAGACTAATTTTATAATCAAACTAAAATTAAATCAAAGCACTCAAAAAGAATTGATTGCTTTTTCATGTTCCCTTTTCTAATTGACTTTTTAAACATTTTGATAAAATTGTAAATGTTAGGGATGTTTATGTTTGTGGAAAAGGACAAAATGAACTGACGTATATAAACATATAAACTTTACACTCTAACACCCTAACATTTTGCTTTGTGTATTTTCAATAATGATGATGACAAAAATTGATATTGATATATCACTTTATAGTTTGAAGATATATATTGAACATTGAAGAGGATTATTATATATATTTTCTCATTTGAGCTTAGGTGTAAGTATAATATAGTAAAAGTCAGATTCATTTATTACCTTCTTTTCTTTATATGTTGTTAGCATACTTAGAAGATATCTAGGTTATTATAAAATGACTAAATTTCCTGATCAGTAAAATGAGAGCATTGGACTAAATGATCTTGAAGAAAGTAGAAGATTCTTTCTAGTTTTAAATCCTCTGAAACTGTGAAGGCTTTTTATTTTAAGTAAATATTTTTGCATATTTTATTTTACTGAAAAAGTGGTAGAACTTAATGAGTGTAAACTGCCAACAATTTTCTACTTCCTCTTCCATCATTATATGGGAAAGATAGCATTTGCTATCTAGAATATGGATTATAAAGCCTTTTTCCAGTGACAGCACCCTTTGCAAAAAATAAAATCTGCAGAGTCCTGGCCAAAAAAAAATTCTTTCCAAATGATTTTTTAGAAACAATGATCATTAATACTACCAAACTGATATAATGTTAATGTAAATTATTTTTTAAAAAATTTAAGAGCTGTTTTATTATGAATATAATATGGTCATGCACATCTTAGAAGAAGATGAATATTCAATATTAACAAGTATTTTATAACTGAGAATACTATTGGATGTTAGAGGTAAACTTGCAAGATATTCCACAACAATTTTCTTATTCCTTCTACTTTTTTTGACACAGATCATATTAGAGGGCATGGTTTCAGTTTATCATGCTTTCACTTAAAATTTTTCTATATTTTAATTTTAAATTTGCTGCAATTCCATGAAATACATGGACCCATTTATTTTTAAAGTGGTGATTTTATACTGAGTACTAGAATAAAACTGAAATTGAAACTATAATTATATTGGCATTTCTTTTGTATGTGGGATTTGATTCTTGAATGAGATTCATGGATATTTATTTCATCATCAGTAAGTAAGAATTAGAGGATTTACTGATGAAAGGTAGCAAAAAGATCATTTAATCCAAATCTTTCATTTTCTAGATGAGAAAAGTAGTAGTGATTTGTCCAAGATTATAGATACAGATAATAATAGACTTATTCAAACTCTGATCTTTAAGCTACCAACAGTTTTGAGGTTTGTTTCATTTATCCTTTTTAACTTTGCCTAATTATCTGTTATCATCATCATCACCATCATAATTATTACAGAAATAATGAGAGTAAATAGCTAAAAAAAAGTGTTGCCACCGAAGTCAAAGAATGAATTCTCAAATCAAGCTCTTTCATGTATTGCCTTTGTAAGTGTAGGTAAGTCATTTAGTTTTAGTCTTTGTCTGTAAATGAGAAATATGGGTAATATGAGCCTCCAAGGTCGTGTTTTGCTCTATGATCCAATATGTGGGCATATTCTTTATGTGCAGATATCCGATATTTCATATGCTATGGGGCACAGAGGAGAGAGATGCTAACAGTAAAACTCTCTTCAGAATGTCTGGGAGCAAAAGACTCATTGAACATTAAATAAAGTTCATCATTGAACAGTAAATAAAGGCTTATTTAGCTCCAAATTAGCAAAGATATCTAAAAGAAAGATACAGTGACATTTAGCTTATATAAATGCAGTCCCCCTCATCAGGTCTTTTTATACTAACTTATGTTGTCTGACATGTTAGAGAGGTCTCAACTCCATATGAATGGGACTTTTTAATGCTCTGTGCTGGCAGAAGGCTGTGTCATGGGAACTTAGGAGCCAATTAGTTTCTGAGGGCAGTTTTATTGCCCTTTAGTCAAAATTAATCCCTCTTATGGGCCTGGTCTTGTCACAGGTGGACTCTGGTAAGACTCATCTTAAGCATTTTCAGATTGAATTTAGAACAATGAGGTCAGTTACACAATTAATTTGAAATAATCAATCAGTCATGGCCCTGCAGTTCAGGTCAGTGCATATTCTGTGCACAAGCAATACAGAAATCAAAGCTGATGGTTTTGCTGTTTGGTGTTTGTCAAACAGTATAACTTGTTTTTTCATGGACTCCCTTAGACTGCTTCACAGAGCTCCCAAATTCATCTTGATTTGTGCCACCTTAACTGGGATAATACCACTTTTGTTTCTAATGGGAACATAGTCTCTAGCAATTACAAGGTTCCATTACTAACTTTTTGACATGGTTTACAGTTTTAAAAGCCTATTATGTATAGGCTGAATGCTTCTGATAGGGATTGAGAATTCAAAGTTGAAAAGACTACATAAACCTTACAATGCCATACAGCTAGGTTTTTAGTCAAAAGACCAATTGTCAACTGTTTAGCCTATGAAGTGACTGAGTCAGAAAGACAATTTGGCAAAAAGAATCAGAAAACTATAACATGTAAGCCTGGAAGTGACCCAGCCTCATCACTTTGCAAATGAGACTAAACTCAGGCTTGAACAATCTAAAGTGATTGTGTGGCAAATAGGCTAATGAATATAAGGATTGAAAAGAGGCCATTAGAATTTAGCAATGAAGAAGTAACTGGAAACCTTAAAGTGTACAGTTTTAGGAAAGTGATTGGAAGTGAGATTACATTGCAGAGATGCTGAACTATCAATGGATGAGAGAGAAAAGACAATAATTAAGACTAGGCTATTTGGGGATTATTTCTCCCATTTCCATTTTTAAAAATGGCTACATTTTGTTATGAAACAATAAATGACTTCTAAGAAAATTCCAAATGAATCCCCCTACAAAGCAACTTCTCTGTAAAGTTACACTAAATTCATCTAATAGAATGATTTTTGATTTATTGTGTGGCACTTTCTGTTTTTGAAGTTTCTCTATTGTTAACAGAAAGGATGGATGTATTCTGAGGATTCTTGTCCTGGCTATTTTATCTTCTGTGACTTTTTCTGACACTTTTCATACTTGGGTCTCATTCTCCCTGACTGACTGGTTCTTCTCATTCTCATTTGCTGGATCATTACTCATGCCCTACCTCCAAAAAAATAGGTGTGTCCACAAGGTTCACAGCATCTTCTTTCTTGGTGATGTGATCAATTTTCATGAATTTAGATATTATATCTATGGAGAGGACTTTGAGATATTTATCTTGCCCTAGTCTCTCTTTTAAGCTCTTATCCTATTTCACCTACATGTGCAAAACAAAACCATTATTTCCCCCAAAATCAGCTCCAATTCCTAACTTCCCTATTTATGTCTATGATATACCATCTTTCCAGCCACCCTAAGTTCATATTTTCAGAGAGGCATCCTTGATTTTTTATTCTTTTGCATATATACTGAGTTACTAAGTCTTTTGTAATTATACCCCTCAATATCTTTCATATCTGTCCACTTCTGTTTATACATAACACAATCACTATGGTCCAGGCCCTTATTATCCCTTTCCTGAACTATTGAAGTGGTTTGCTACTTTTATTCCTGGCCACCAATCTCTTCCCATTCTAATCTGTTCTTCACACTGCTGCTTAAATGATATTCTGCTACTTAAAAAACTCAAATCACACTTGAATAAAATAAAACATCCTCATTTGGGCAACTAAAGCCTTTCATGAATTTTATGTCTCACCCCAACTGCCCTGCCAGATGTTTACTTTACACAGAGTGCCATATGTATTCAACCACCACCATGAATGGAATGAACTTGCTCTTTACTTCACCTCCAAGAATCCCTAGTTCCCTTTTGAAGATAACTTCAAATATCCATTTCTGCAAGAATCCTTTTCATATCCCCATAACTGTTAGCATTCCCTCCTTTAATCTTAATTGAGTACATAATTTTTCTCTAATAAAATCTCCTTGAAAATAAAAAATGTTTCCTTTTTACCATTGAATCCGCAGTAGCTAATTTAGTAAGTGGAACATAGTATGAGCTTAATCAATATTTGTCAAATGATTATTTAAACCTACTATAAGTGATGAAATAACCTAAAAAAGTTAGTTATATAGAAAAAAAGAACTGGAGTCAGGACAAAACCTTGGAATTTGCCTACCATTTTGGACAGGGGTAACAAAATAGTTTGTGTCCAGATCGGACAAAAAAATAAACCAAATTGTATAATTGAACTCTAAAGAAGAAATTATTTAAAATAAACCCAGGAGTGGTTCTGAGAAGTACATAGTCAAATGCTCCATAGATGTCAACCAGAATTAAAACTGACAAAGGGACATTGATTTTAGCAATTTAGAGAGAGAAAGTGTGTATGAGAAATATTCTTGTTCACTTTGAGCATATAATCTATAAGAAATAAGACACACTCATAAAGATGAATGCACAATGACTACAATAAAGAACAACAATGCACAATAAATTGTGAATGCACAATAAATACAATAAAGAACAAAAATGAATAAATACAGTAAAGAACAACAAAAACTGCTATGTGTACTCCAAAGGGAAAGGCCTATCTATTTAAAGAACATTCTTCCTTGTTCTCCACTGAGAACAGATAGGAGTATGTATTTTGCCTATTACTTACTAAACCTACTCCTATAGCTATTTTACATTTCCTTCTAACAATTCACTGATGTATTTTTTACCTTTATTTCCAGGAACATTATTTTTTTTATGCCAATCTCATTTATTCAACAAACATTTAATGAATATTGATATATAAAGCACATTATGGAAATGCTATAGGGAATACTAACATTAAGATACAATCTATGCTCTTGTGAATCTTACAAGGACGGAAGACATGTTACTCAAATAATTGTAATTTTCTAAAAAAGGCCCATAGGATATCAAAGGTTGTGTTAGTTTGGTAATGGAGTGAACATTTATAGTGATAGGCTCAGGAGAGACTTTGTGGATGTTATAGCATCTGAGCAGTGCTGAAGCTATATGATATAACCTAAATATTTTATAATTTCTAATTTTACTCACTTTTATATCACCTCTTCCTCACGATTCTTCTCTGTAGTCATATATTCATACTTCTAATTCCATATTTTCAACCTAATTCTTTCATACCCCACATTGTTAGTATTAATCTTTCATTTCATTCCAGCTTTTATAGCTATGATTATAACAAATACTTATAATCCAAGCAGAATATCTGCACCATCCATCATTTCACTTATATGACATTGCTGCTGATAAGGCAAATAAATAGGGATGTGGAACTTTTTTGTTGCCAGTGATTAAATTAATTTAGATTCAATGCAAATTTTATTAAATACTTAGCACATAATGTCTTGAATATTAATCCTTTGCATTTTTAAATGTTTTATTGTTTTTAAGATATTTCAACATGTATTATGACATTACATCTTAATATAAAGTATTTTGCACCCAAGTCAACTGTATTAATAGCACATAAATTCTATGACTATATGTTGGGAAGCTAATTCCAATCCAAATTACATGATATCACTTCCTAAATCATTTTCAATACACACCAACTTTTCATAAAAGGACTAATTAAAATAAATCAATATCTAATGCTTGTATTGTTTTTTTAATAATCACTGTATTTGAAAAAAGTTTTTTTTTTTTTTTAAGAAAAAAGCTTAAGTATATATTTAGAAAATTTGGAACTTTAAAAAGTGTTAAGTCAATGAATAGTACTTTATTTTGGTTTAAGTTTTGCACCAATTTTTTATAATGTGCACAACATTGTTAGAATGTCTTTTTCAAATCTAAGAACTTTAGTTTAAAATGATGAAAAATGGTATAGCCATTATGTAATTCATCATCAGAGCAACCTAATGAAGCCACCCAAGGGAAATAGTTTTTCCCTTTGATACTCATTAAAGTGTTTGAGAGGTTCTCTGTTGTGTTTACATTTATTTAATAGGTTTTTATAAAAGAAGGTGTGGTAACATTGCTAACTAGATAGGTTCAAATTCTCTTAAGATTTACTTTTGTCTATAAATCAGCCAAGTGGCTGAGTATTATGATCCCAAAAGGAGAAAATGAAACTCTCTCAAGTGAAATAAATCCAGAGGGTAATATTTATGAGTCTTCATCATATGAAAAGTTTTCTTATTTTTCTAATTGGAATATGTATTGGAAGGGGAAAAGGAGCAGGGTTATGTGTGGATCTTGATTATAGGATCAAGTAATACATATTTTCTCTCACTCTTAATCCTAACAATACTTAAAGGTCTTGAGATGATATCTGTATAAAATCTTCCTCCATTTACACAGATTAAAATCCATGAAGAATTAATTGCATATGTTCTTAAAAAGTTACTTAGCGGGGGCAGCTAGGTGGCACAGTAGATAGAGCACCAGCCAGGAAGACAGGAGGACCTGAGTTCAAATTTGGTCTCAGACACTTAATATGTCCTAGCTGTATGACCCTGGGCAAGTCACTTAACCCCAATTGCCTCAGCAAAAAAAAAAAAAAAAGTTACCTAGCATTCTGAGAGGTAAAATTACTTGTCCATCACATCACTAGTTTCAAAGGCAGAATTTTTGACCTTCCTGTCTCCAGGTTTAGCTGTCTATTCAATATATCATACTACCTCTCAAGAAAACAAATATTAATCATTAAAAAAAACTTAACATAATGATTTTCTTCTATGGCAAGCGAAAGTATAGTTAACTTTACACATGAGCTTTTTTCATATTACATATTTCATATGAGCAATATTTCATCTTCATTACATCATTTCATTTTACATATTTAATTATGATAAGTACCAAGAGCTAAGATACTATAAAAAATTCTAATCATATTTTCTTCTCATCTCTTTGCATGCCTTGGAAGATAAAATCTCAACAAAATTGCTTTTCAATTCTGATTAGTTGCTATATTTTTATATCATAATATTTTTCCAATTAAGTTATATTTTGGAAGAAAATAGTAACATATTGTTTTTAGCATTGCCCTTTCTTGGTAATCTTAACTATGACTAACTTCATTTAAGTAATATATGTAATAATAATCCTTATTTACTTCTTCCATTACCTTTTAGAATTCATTTAGGGATATATTTCCAGGGTTATAATTAAATATTTACATATATCTTTTTGACAGGGACTTTAAAGGCCCAGTAAGACTCAGTTTTCTTTTAAAGTTATTTTACTTTCTTGGCTCATATCCTCTACCCAAGAGCCTTGGGAAAATGTATGTTTGGTAGTCTTCAGTGTGCTCAGACTAACTTTTTGATTGCAAGTATATTATTTGCAAAATTAAAGATTTTATTTTATCCTGGGTGAAATAGGGAGGCACTGGAGATTTGAGGGCAGTGAAGTGACCTGTGTTTTAAAAATATTATATTATGGAAGCTCTTGAATTGAAAGCTTTGGAAAATGAATATATTGGAAGATCAGCTTCTCCTTTCTTTGCCGTCATCCCAACTATTTAACAACGGAAGCTCTCAAAATGGGTAATTTAGTGATCCAGTGGCCATACCAAAAATCTGGTGGCCATACTATAAGAATAATAGACTTTCCATTAAAAAAAATTAGAGATCTGAAGCCTAATTTATTGAGAGGAATTGTGGAGATACCTTTAACTTCCCCTATGTCTCTCAAAAAGAAATGTGGCCTTGGGCATTTTCAGAAAGGGGTTTTTCTAGACCAGAAGGTCTTTTAGTTTTGTATCCATTTCTGATTCCACTTAGGTATCTTACAGTGACTCCCAGCAGCTGGGACATAAGTCTAACAGTCCAGTGCAGTGGAATCTTACAGTTATTACTCAAGTCCCCAAGTGAATTGTAACATTTCTGTTGGTTTTTCCACTTCTCTTTCTGGTTTTGGACTTTCTGTTTTTATTTTTAACTGGTAGAGAAACAAGTTATTATTTTTCATTTGTTTCTCAAAAGTAGGTTTTCTTAGCTTTTAATATTACAACTGGTTGAGGAAATAATAAAGAAGGAAGAAAGGAGGGAAAAGGTATGTCTCATCCTGAGAATCCATGACTCTCTCTAATCTATTCATTCCAGAGCCAAAAGGCCAATACCTTTTCACAGATGGGCATTCTCTATATAGCTTTAGTTTCTTGGACTTTTACACAATGGGCCTCATGGGTCAGGAATGAAAATGTAGCAAAAGATTTTGTTCATTTTGAAGGTGCCATTAGGCTTGACTTAAACATGTGATTTAAATATCCTGAACCAAGTCTAAATGTTAACATATTATATAGGTAAAGGAAGCAGGTTAACAGAGGACAGTGTGGATATTAAAATTATCCTATCTACAATGAGAGACCGAGGCAGAGGTTTGAGCCAATGGCACTTTATTAAAGAATCCATGATCCCTCCAATGAAGTGGACCTCGGATCTTCCTAACAATCTGAGATGCTATCTTCTCTTAAGGCTATACTTTTATAGGGTTACAATTAATTATGCTGAATATAGAACAGAGATTCCATTGGTTAATATAAGCTAAAATATGAATACTAACAAGGTCACAAGTTGGGTAAAGCTATCACAATCAATGACTTAAGTGGTCATAAGATGGCTACCTGCTCCTTTGGATAAGTGATGTGTCTGGAGATACAAAACCATTCTGGAGAACTTTCCTTGTGGTTGTGATCTCTGCTGTGCTGGGCTTGGTCATCTTAACAAGGCAGCACAGGGATGGAGGGTCTTTAATTAACTTCCTATAGTTAAGCAAATGAACTTAGAATGTGCAGCTCACAGCTCTGCAACTTTATATTTAAAATGTTGATATAATACTATCAAATTGATTAAAACTGATTGGAATAGAATAGGAGTCCCAAATGAATTACTTCTCTCAACAGATAGGTTGGTACAGTAGAGTACCAGGCCAGCACCAGAAGACTCATTTTCTTAAGTTCAAATCCAGCCTCAGACATTAATAGCTATGTGACCATTAATAGCTGTGTGTCACTTATCCCCGTTTGTCTCAGTTTTCTCTTCTATAAAATGAACTGGAGAAGGAAATGGCAATCTACTCCAAGAATTTTTCTTTGTTGGGAGTGTGTGTGGGGGGTGGAGGGGAAGGTTGAGAGGAGGGGGAACAAAAGCCAAAACCCAAATGAGAGTCAGAGAGAGACTAAAAATAAAAATAACAAAAAAGCATATTAACATTTACTCATGTTTTTGTTTGGTTCTTTCTATATTGAGGTATCTCTCATCTGTATGATGGATCAATAATTAAGTATAGAGGTCCCCAAAATGGGCAAATCCACAGCTTTGTGGAAGATAAACTGGGGAATGGAAAGATGGAAGCAAAGAGGACAATTGGGAGGTTTTTAGAGTAGTCTAGGTGAGATTCTTGGAGTCCTAAACTAGGATGGTAGCTAATAGAATGAAGAGAGAAGAGCTTATGGGAGAGGTTGTATTTTATGATTTCCCAATTGCTTTCATGTTTCTGGGCTTAGTCAGACTCAAGTTCCAGCTTCCTCCTGATTTTAAAGATTTTGTCTTTTTCTTCAGAGTCCTAAACCTTTTGGGAAAACAGGACAATAAACTTATTCCATCTAATCTCCATATTAATGAATGAATATTGCTGAGAATTCCCTCCCAATCCCTTGAAGGTTTTTGTGGGGATTGATTTCTGGATAAGTAAAGAAGGCACTGATCCTTCTTACTTCTTTAGTGGAAATGTCTCCCAGAGGAAAAAATGCATCTTGCTCTCACATGGGTGTTATCTATGCAATGCTTTTCTTTAGTGTACTGAAATCTTAACCTTGTAATATTGCTAATTTTGCATGAAGATATATTGAGTAGTGTTTTGTAAATACGTTGGGGAATAATTAAAAAATGGTGATTAGATGAGAATTCATGAAAATTTCATTTTGCTAGGTTGTGTACGAAGGTTCCCATGCTGTCAAGTCAGTGTAGAATCTGGCAAAGGAAAAGTTTGGTGGAACATAAGGAAAACCTGCTACAAAATAGTGGAACACAACTGGTTTGAAAGTTTCATTGTCCTCATGATCCTTCTCAGCAGTGGTGCTTTGGTAAGTGATGGTCCATGTGTATGAAAACATTTTACTTAAGAATTTAACATTGTTAAATTGTTTAGTTCTTTCTGTGTTGAGGTATCTCACACCTACATCTCACATTAGTTTTCACCTAAATCAAAATGTAGGTTCTCTTTTAATCATAGAGATCCAAATAAGGAATATGTGAAAAAATATAATCTTCACACTATCCACAGAACAAGGTATTTTCAGAACCATGCTAATCTTGCCTTTTGCTAAGTCCTGCTTAAATCAAGCAACAAGTGACCCTTCTTTGTCAAGATACAAAACATTTCCCAAAATATTGTCTTTTCTTTTCATCATTTACCCTGACATATATTTTCATTTAGGAACAATATTATAAATACATAAGACAGAGAATGGAGCTTTGATTTGACTTAACTGGGTTAAAATACTGTGTCTTACCTAAGTACAGGGGTCAAATTCATTTTACCTTCAACCTCAGTTTCCTCATCTATAAAACAGGTATTTGACCTGAATGACTTTGAAACTACTTCCAAATCTAGATGTATTTTTCTATGATGTTTTAATTAAATGGGATTCAGCTCACTGGCTTGATTATAAAAACCTATTTAACTCACAATGTAGTTGACAAATTTTTCATTGCAATGAGAATGGTAGACAGCAAAGAGAGACAGACATTGCACAGTTTCAATTAAGGTCTTTGGATAAGGGATAGAGGAGAGGTGTGGACGAGTATGAAGGTAATTTCTGTGGGCTTCCAAGTAGGTGAAGAAAGGTGTGGCCCAAGAAGAGTAACCATAACTTGAGGCAAACTCTTTTAATTGTAAAAGGTTACATTCCATACTCTGCAGTATTGAAAAGAGGACAGAATTAGTTCAAATAAAAGTTTGCCTTTTACTTAAGTTTTATTAATTTTTTCACATTTTCATCATGTTTTACAATACCAACCATTATTATAATGTTTATTCTAAATTTTATATAATTATTCTATTTATATTTTACTGCTTAGAAGGATTGAGGCATTTCAATATTGAAAGCCAGAGAAATTTTATTTCTTTGTGAAAGTACTCAATATGGATAAAAATTTCTTTAAGATTCACAAAAAAAAAAATGCTTCTTTAGATGATAATAAGCTATTGATATACCATGAATTTTGGGACTCATTTTTATTAGTATCAATGGATTTGGGGTCTCTATCCAGGCTTTCTCTGCTTGTGACTCTGATGATTCATAGATTCATATATAAGATGATAAAATAAAAATAAGTAGGTGGCGCAGTGGATAGAGCACCAGCCCTGAAGTCAGGAGGACCTGAGTTCAAATCTGGTCTCAGACACTTAACATTCCTAGCTGTGTGACTCTGAGCAAGTCACTTAACCCCAATTGCCTCAGCAAAAAAAAAAAAAAAAAAAAAAAAAAGGAGATTGATTACTTGTGGCTATGAAAGAAAGCAAAGAAAACTAGTTCATGTGAATTCATTCTTAGCCTTATTATCACCATTCAATCTACAGAAACAAATTTTCTTTTTTAATCTTTACTCCAAATCATGTTTCAGTTTAGTTATCATTGAAATTTGGCTTTTCTCCCCCCACAGGCTTTTGAAGATATATATATTGAAAAGAGAAAGACCATTAAAACTGTATTGGAATATGCTGACAAGATCTTCACTTATGTCTTCATTATGGAAATGCTTCTAAAATGGGTAGCATATGGTTATAAAACATATTTTACTAATGCTTGGTGCTGGCTGGACTTCTTGATCGTTGATGTACGTATTTTTAAATAACTTCTTACAGAGTCCTAGTGCCTCCAACATTCATTATTAAACATAAGTACTTTCATAATGGCTGTGATAATGTGATCAGAAATACTAAAAGATATTTCACTAAATATACATTTGTGTGCTATACTATGTGTATATCTGTTTATTTTGAATGTTCATGTGTTATACTATTATGAAAACTATGATAAAATGATGATAACTAGTACTTAATAGCTAATAAGTAACATTTATATGGTGCTTTAAGATTTGAAAACCATTCTACATGTTTCCTCTTGAAATCATTATATGTGTGTAAAATATTTAATATGTTCTTAATGATGCTCTGATGTAATTTGAACATTTTCCCCATTTTACAAATGAGGAAACTGAGGCTTAGATAGACTTAAATGATTTGCCCAGGTCAAATAGCTAGTAAGTATCTGAGATAGAATTTAAACTAAGATTATCCTGACTCTAAATCTAGGATATTCTCTACTAGCCATTTCCTTTACCTTAAAGTTGATTTTGTTATTTTGAATATCTCTTTTTCTGTTTTGGAAATATTTGTCTATGGGCATATTTATTTATGTGCTGCCATCATATTTAAATAGAAATAGAGATTCATTTTCTACCTCATAATATATATTTTATAATACATTTTGTATGTATGCATATGTGTGTATAAACACAAAGAAATATAGTTAACCAATAGCTAAATTCTAAAATTATATATGTATGTACATGTAATATACATATACATTCTCTGTGTATAGGTTTATAGAGAGTTGCGTCCAATGTGTAAACAAACATATCACATGCAAATAACTTTAGAATTTAGCCACTTTGATTATACTAACCATTACAGTGCAGAAAGAAAGGAATATTTTCAGACATTTTTAAACAAAGATGTGCAATCCTATAGAATATATAAAACTATAAAATTAAAATATAAATATAAGATAATCAAAACTATAGTTAAGTTTTTTCCTACTTTAACTATTCTTTTAGTGACACATTTGTACTTATGCATTATGAAAATAACTGGGAAGAATGTCATCCATTTTGTCTATGTGTTTCTCATTTTCCTCTTCTAGAACTCTGATTTTTTTACATGTATTAATGCTAATGCAATATTTAGATTTTTTTGTGACCTATATTTTGAAAAATCTTTTGGTTAGTGATAACAAACTTTTATGTTCTAAAGTGTTAATGGTTCTACTTATAAGATAATTCTTTACTTCCTATAAAAATCTAGCCCATATGTTAAGAAGCATTAAGGTGAAGTTCAAAGAGTTCTTGGAGGTCAGGGTACCTCAGTTCAAATCTTATCTCTGTAATTTATTATCTTTGTGACCTTGGGTAAAATTTCACTTCTTTATTTGTAAAATGAGTGTATTGACCAGATGACTTTTAATCTAGAAGCACAAGACACTAAGCAGGGTTAGATTACTTTTTAATACTTTCTTCATAATTAAATTGCAGAACTATTTTTTCTGTTATTCATTCAAGTATCAAACCAGATCCCTCCACCAGCAGAATTCATTGTACTTTTATTAAGCATGTAGTTTCCCTCTAAAGCTTGTATTCTAGTAGAAGACTAAGGATATGCCTAACAAATAGCTCTCCCCACTTCCCCCCCCCAAAAAAAAGAAAAAAATGAGAACTGCATACAAAATATGCTAACAAGATACTTCAAGAATCTTGGAGAAGTAAGATCAGGGTGAGTTTCAAGAATATGTTGTTTAGAAATTGAAAGATTAATTAGGAAGATGAGGATTTGGAAACAAAGCATCTAACAGCCAGAGGCAGTAGCAAAAATAGTGGTATAAAGATGAGAAATTTGGTGGGAAAATGGAACTCTTGAAAGAGAGAAGTAGCTTGTGTGCTTGTGTAAGTCCTTGAATGCCAAGCAAAAAAAAAAAAAAAAAACCTTGACTTTTATTTGGAAGAAACTAGAGAACCACTGGAAATTCTTGAATAAGGAGACTTAAGAGCAGTTACATAAAGACCACAGGTTTTGGAACACAATATATTGAAGAACAGAAGAATTGGAGTTGTAGCAAAAAAAAAAAAAAATATATATATATATATATATATATATATATATATATATATATATATA